>JAPKLW010000897.1:168862-217193 GCA_026898455.1 Plectranthus barbatus | reverse complement strand
AAATACTCCTAGCTGTCTTTTCCTCACTTTAGCAAACATCCTTCTAGCATATGACTGCTATCTCCTTGGCAGTCTCTTCTTTCAGCATGTGATTGCTAGCACCTTATCAATCACTCTTCTTAGCACATGACTACTTTCTTCCTTAGCAGTCATCCTTGTCTGCTGATTTCTCTAGCAGCTACCATTTGCTGAGAATAATTCTAGCCATCTAATCTCTTACAACTCCATATTTTTCCTAAACAGGACATTACACATGAGTTGCTAGACTATGCTAAACTTCAGCAATGATCGACCAAATTACTAAGGCTTTGATTCAACAAAACCTTTTACAATTTTGATCTAAGGGAGAATTACAACATAATTCCTAACAAGCAGCGTGTAGCAGGTGGAGGCTTGGGGTTCACAGCGAAACCCTTAGCGTGTGAGTGGCAGCGGCGTGCAACAACAAACCCTAGAGTTTGTGTTGCGCGGCTGGGCCGCGCCTTTGTCGGTGTTCGCAAGCTCAGGCCTCACCCTCTCCTGTCTCTCTCTCTGTCGCTCTCTCTATTGCCTTCCATGGAGACGACAGTGGTGGTGTTCATCATACGGCAGGCCGCGCAGGAGGTGCACGACACTTTACATGAATAGCAGCAGCAGCAGCTTGCTTTTTAGTGAGGCTGCAATAGGTTTTCGACGTCTCCGGTCACAGCCGACGCCTCTCCTTTGGCAGACATCGTCGTGCGATGGTGGTCGCTAGTGTGGGTAGTGCGGCTGCGACGGTCAGAGGCAGCGGCGATGGTTGTAAATGTGGCTGGAGGCTAGAGTTTCAAACAAACCCTAAGGTTTGTGCAGCTGGGCCTTTTTTCAGGCTCCCTAGCCCGGAGGTGACCCGGTTGAGATGTAAACCCTAGTTCTGGCCTACTATGCAGCCCAGTTGCAGATTTCAAGTTAAAGAGTTGGATCCCAATTTGAAGATCTGTATTAAAATTAAATCCTTGTAATAGATAGGTTTAATTTTTTTATTTCCCATGTAATTGCATCAAGGGGCCACGAGAATTTTTTATTTTATTTATTATATTCTCGGATGATGTTATTTATTATGTGCGCACTACTAAATAATAGGAAAGCATGCTACTGCTTTTATTATTTATTTCTAAAGCATGTTGTAGATAATAGGGAAGCACGTTATTGCCTTATTATTTACTAGTTTAAAACATGCTTTATGTGATTTATTTTATGTTTTAAATTATGTCTATAAATTCCAGAATCATGTTGGGAAATATGATGGAATATTAGATGTGACATAATTTATGGATTATAAAATAATCTGTGCGCATAAGAACCTTCTCAAAGAAAAAGACTAAGCAAGATTTTTAATTAAAATCAACAAGACCTCCACAATGCGGTCTCTAATTGGAAGTGGGCAGTGAAGTGAGTAAACGTCTACACGACCGTAGCCTGCTTACTTTATTTGTTCATAAATTCTAATAGATGAGATTTCTAAATAAAACATTTAAACATGTGAGAAGTGGACAGTGAAGTGTGTAGACGTCTACATGACCGTAGCCTGCTTAATTTATTTGTTCATAAGATCTCTAGGATTGTTTTAAATGAGATAACAAAGGTTGTAAGAGGCATGTGTCAGGGGTCTAGTAAGTATGACAAATTGTCCTTTTAACTTCCAGAGTTAGAATTGTGGTCAAATGCTTAGATGTTGCATGAGTACTAACTCATGAATGATGTCCCTGCTCAGATAGGTTGAACATGGTCTTAGTTTTATCTCTGATTATTAATTTCATTTGCCGGTGAATACCTGACATGGATTGAAATTAAAAGACTAGATTTTCAAAGAGCAGTCTAGTTAGGTGGTCTACTGTAAACGTCTTCGAAAGGAGCTTGCAGTAGATGCACCTAGGCAATTGGGGGAAACAATTGTATTGGTTTATCAAAAGGTTACAATGCATATTTGTTTCAATGTTCTGCATGTATGTTCTTACATTAATCAATTATTGTTTTCAGATATGTCTATGAATAATGTCATCAATATCTTGCCACAAAATCAATTAACTGGTCCGGATTTCCTGGAATGGAAGCGCAACTTGGATTATATCCTAGTTGAAGAGGAACATCAATTTGTTCTTAACACTCCGTGTCTAGCTGTCCCCACTGCTGAGTCAACTGATGTGGAGCGGAAACCTCTATGGCAAGTGGGTAAAGTCTAATAATGTAGTCAAGTGCTACTTGATGACCACTATGTCTAAGATGCTCCAGCAACAACATCAGCACTATGACAAAGCACTTAAGATTATGGATAGTATCACAGTTACTTATGGGGAATCGGATAGAGCTGTCAGATTTAAACTCATGAGGGAAATTGTGAGCTGTAAAATGACTGATGGTAGCTCAGTGAGGGAGCACGTTCTTTCCATGACTCACCTCATGGATGAACTAACGTTGCATGGAGGAGGTATTGTCGGGGAAGCCCAGGTCGATATCATACTCAACTCACTTCCGAAGTCTTTTGAGAACTTCAGACTAAATGTTGTCATGAGTAAAAAGGAGTACACTCTTAATGAGTTACTTAGTGACCTCATGGCAGCTGAATCAGTCATGCAACCTGAAAAGACAGTCTTGGATTCTTCCGGTAGTCGCCCTGCTTCATCGAAAGGTGCCAAAGGGGTGATTGGAAAGAAATTCAAGAAGATAACCTCTGGAAGCAAAAGTTCTGGGAAAAAGAAGACTGTGACACCGGGGTAGAAGGGCAAGTGTTTCCGTTGTGGCAAAATTGGTCACTGGAAGAAGGATTGTCAAACCAAGCGGGTTGTACAAGGTACGTCATTAGCATTTGTAACAGAAACATGTTAGCATTTGTTTATACTCATTCGTGGGTAGTGGATACTGGAGCTACTGATCATGTTTGTTACATTTTGCAGGGATTCAGGCAGACAAGGCAGCTGAATGATGACGAGGTGACGATCTCCATGGGTAATGCTGCTCGTGTGTCTGCAGTAGCAGTTGAAGATGTTACATTATGCTTTCAGGATAATGTTTTGATTTTAAAAGACATTTTGTATGTGCCGGATTTTCGGGGGAACCTTATTTCTATATCCCGTTTAATAAATGATGGATTTACAGTTATTTTTGATAGTCATGTTACTATCAATGACAATAACGGTGTAATTTGTCATGGGATATAGAAAGACTATCTTTATATCATAACTTGTTTGCATGAATCTTCTGCGAATGCGGGATATAACTCATTTAATCACAAGAAGAGAAAGTTTTCATCTTTTGATGAGGATCTTACATATCTAAGGCATCTAAGACTGGGTCACATCTATATAAAGAGAATCAAGAGACTCGTGGATGATGGAAAGTTTGATTCAATCCAGGTAGTTCCACATCGAGTGTTTGAATCCTTTATAGAGGGTAAGATGACGACCAGGCCTTTCAAGGCAAGTCAGTCTCGAGCAAGTGATGTGTTGGAATTGATCCACTCTGACTTATGTGGACCGATGTCTACGCAACCTCGTGGAGGATTTAAGTATTTCATCACTTATATTGATGATTACTTGAGATACGGGTATGTTTACTTACTTAACTATAAGTCTGAATGCTTTGAGAAATTCAACGAATTCAAGGCGGAAGTAGAGAAGAAGTTAAACAATACCATTAAGTCATTACAATCTGATCGTGGTGGTGAATATCTCAGTGGCAAGTTCTTGCAGGTTTTGTCGGAGCATGGGATTACATCCCAATGGACCGCACTGGGCACTCCTCAGTAGAATGGTGAGGCGGAAAGAAGAAATAGGACTCTTCTTGAAATGGTTAGATCCATGATGAGTTATGCAAACTTGTCTCTTTCATTTTGGGGCCACGCATTACTTACAGCGGCGTACCTATCGAACTTGGTACTTTCTAAGTCAGTTCCTAGGACACCCTTGCAAATCTGGCATGGGCAAAAGCCCAGTGTGTCAAAGATAAGAGTGTTGGGTTGTCCGACATATGTCTTGCCAAAGGAACCTGATAATCTAAAAGGTATGTCCAAGCTAATGCTGTTTGTGGGATACCCCAGACAAACGAAAAGTGGTTATTTCTACTGTCCCGAGGACCAGAAGATCGTTGTTAGCACCAACGTGAGATTCTTAGAAGACAAGTTTGTGAAAAACCACAAATCCAAAAGTGATATCATTCTCCAAGAAATTGGAGAGGATGATGCGCTTCCATTGGGAAAACCCCATGGCAGATTATTGTACCTTTCGAAGGTATGGAACCAACTACACGATCGCCAGTGCAAGGCTTTGAGCTACAAGTAACTGCACCAACTACTGACGCAGTACCAGTGCTCCGTTGTAGTTGGAGGGTACCTCACCAACCTGAGCAGTATATGTTCATGGGAGAGTCTTCAGATTTGATCCCGGAAGACGGACTACATGATACCGACTTATAGACATAGGATGAAGTAGTAAGTGACAAAGATGCGGAAAAACGACATAAAGCCATGGATTCAGAAATTAAATCAATTACCGTTATGGATGTATACCAGAAGTCTGCGCTACCAGATGACTTTCGGGCCATAGTTTGCAAATGGGTATACAAACGAAAGAAAGGTTTGAAAGGAGAAATAAAGGCTTTTAAAGCAATGTTGGTGGCGAAGGGTTGTAGTCAAAAGGAGGGCATCGACTATGACGAGACCTTCTCACCGGTAGCCATGCTCAAATCCATTCGAATTCTTCTATCCATAGCAGCACATATGGACCTAGAAATCTGGCAGATGGATGTCAAAACCGCATTTTTAAACGGGTACCTTGAGGAAGGTCGTCACATATCTATGCAGCAGCCAGAGGGTTATGTGAAGGATGGTGAAGAGCATCTTGTTTGGAAGCTAAATAAGTCCATGTGTGGACACAAGCATCACGATCATGGAGCAAATGTTTCGATGATGTGATTAAATCCTATGGATTTTCACAGTGTGAAACCAAAAGTTGTGTGTACCAATTATGCGTCAATGGAAGCGTGATATTCCTTGCACTTTACGTAGATGACATTTGTTGGTCCCAGATCAAAATACGTATAATGTGCAGCGGAAGTAATAAGATAATTATTTGCACTCTTAAATAGCGGGCAGTTCAGTTTTAACTCACACAGTTTTTATGTAACAGTATTGAAAATGATAGTTTTTAATAGCCAGCAGATTAGGTTCTCAATTTACAGATATGAGCAGTCAATAGTTATACACTTCAACACTTTTCAGACAAGTGTTGAAGGTTTCAAAACATAAATGTAAACTGTAAAGTGCATATGTAAGTAAACTGTAAATGACACGGGATATTTATGTTGGTTCGGAGCCTTAAGTCCTACTTCCACTCTTCGGAACTAGATCTGGTAATTCACTTAGTAATGAAGATACAATCCTTATGATCTATAGCCAAATGCTGTAGAGACCACCATCCACAGCAGAATCGATCACCCCCCAGGCAGTTGTTCTTCACTCCTTCTTAAGTTCCTCGAAGCCAGGTACCTCCTCGAAGTCTTCTCAAAACTGGAAGTCGTCGAAAATAGATTTTGGAAATACCTCCCATCTCCTTCTCTAGTGGGTGGATGGTTTATTTCTTCCCAGAACGTAAGCTGGTTGGCAGTTGCGCATGATAACCTTCTTTCCCTCAGAAAGGAAGGCTTCTGTGTTCTCACTTAGAAAGTAGGAACACCAAGAAGTTAGACTAAGTCGGGAGACTTAATCCTTATGCACACTAGGTCACACAGTGAATCTCAGATGATTCCTTAAGCAATAAATGCCTTATGTTCAATAAATGAACCATGGAAGTAATGCTGCTCGGTGGAGAGCTTTCAATGTGTTTGAGTTTTTAGTTCGGCAGAGTAACGACAAACTTTTAATGTGTTCGAAGTTGTATGTTTGTCTCGGAATCTCCTGCTATTTATAGTTGGAGATTTGAAAATAGCCGATAGAGACATTTTGAAGGATGTCCAATAAGATTCCATCCTTCTCTGAAAAGTAGACCAACTCCTCTACATTTTTCTGAACTACTGCCATCCTTTTTCAGGGCAGTTTGTACTTGATGTGTCAGACGCCGAACAACGTTGCACGCCAGTCACAACTGAGTGTTTCCTTTGAATTCTTTAATGTTCTTTTATGACCGATCGACATCTTTGCTCTTCATTTATTCCTTTGACGTGATGTTGTCCTGATCAGAAACTGAGAGCGCCTCTCAACAGTTTGTTTTATGAAAACTATATCCACAGTTTTTCTTGATATAACAATCCTTAATAGCTGGAATATTGTCTGTTCAGTTCTTGTCATTTGTTACTCTGCTCAGTTTTTCTCGTTAGGACGGCGTCTACTTCAAAAAATGTTCCATAGTTTTTGACAATTTTCTTCTCCTAGACTATTACAACTCGATCATCCTATACAAGGAATACATGAGTTAATAACTCTAAGGCCTAGACTTTGGTACACAGTTTTGACACATCAAAACATCAATTTTAAAGGTGGGATTTCTACATCAACACCTATCAATTTCCCCATTTTTGATATTGTCAAAATCATACCTCTAAGTCTATCTAAGTCGGCAAGAAGATGTAGTTGATATGAGTTTACAGGTTTTGTCAATCTAACACTACTTAGAACTGTGCTTCTTCTATACTCGACCTACACTAGTTGATATTCCCCTTGAATGGGAGAGAACATTCTCGATTAAAATAAATCAAATTAGAGCGATATGAAAACAAGGTGTTGATCACACTAGAACATGTGAATTCAGCCAGTTAAGAATCAAGGTAAGAGACAATGAGTACTTGTCTTCAAACCAACAGTTTTTCACTTTTCACTATATATATGTTCAATTACAAGTACATGAAAAGTTTTAAAACAGCGGTAACAAAAGAAGACACACATAAAAAAATAAAATTAGTTGAAAAGAACTACTCCTTTTGCTTGTGTTGATCCTTTTCCTTTGTTATTGAGGAAGTTACGGCAGAAGTGGAAGATTCGGCTTGTACATAACAATTTGTAGTATTTTCCATGAAGATTTTCATCTCCTGCTCTCTAGATGCCTTCATTGCTTCTAGTTGCATTTTTATCTCTTCGTCCTGCAATTTTTGCTCTACTTCTTGTCTTTTCTCCTCCTCTTCTCGCCTTTTCGCCTCCTCTTCTCGTTTCTCAATCAGTTTCAACTACATCTTCATAATTTTATCTCTTCTCTCTTCCCCCTTTTTGACAAAATAAAAAATAGTAAAGTAACGCTTATCTATTTCCTATTGTAGAACTTCAAGCAGTAGATGAGATGCTGCCACCGAGATGGGATCGGGAGATATTGTTCTTTCAAGTTTAGCCACTGCTCTAGAGTCTCCGTTAGTTCGACTCTAAGATGTAGCAGTAGAGGGCTCTGGTTGAGGGTGAGCTTTGTTGTTTGCTTCCTCTTCCTCTTTTTGCTTGGCTACAGCTGCTACTGCAATTCTTTCTCGTTCAGCAGCGACTTCTTGTTCATTTCTAGTTGCTTCAACAGCCGCTGCTTCATCCTGTTTCCTTTTGAGTTCAGCTGCTGCTTCTTCTTCTTGCTTTCTTTTCAGTTCAGCAGTTGCGTCTTCTTCTTTCTTTCTTTTCAGTTCAGCAGCTGCTTCTTCTTCTTGTTTTCTTTCCAGTTCTGCAGCTGTTTCTTCTTGTCTGATCCTTTCTTCCTCTTCTCTTCTTAACCTTTCTTCTTCTTCTTTTCGAATTTTCTGAGCTTTCGTGACAACAAATGCATCGACAGATTTGATGCGGAATAATTGCTGAAAATACTTTTGAAGAAATAACTTCGCTTCTCGTTGACGTACAACCTCAACAGCTTTCTCAACAGTTTTTGCAAGAGTTATTGCTTCAGAAAGTCTTGTTGCTTGAGCTAAGTTCTCTTCATTTTCTTTCCTGAGTCTTTCATCTTCTTCTCTTTGTAGCCTTTCATCCTCCTCTTTTATTAATCTCTCAAGCTCCTTCACTTTTTCTTCTTCATGTTTGGATCTCATCTGTCTTTGTATTGAGCCAAATTGGAAGATTTTGTACCTTTGCAAGAGTAGCATGATTCTTATCAATTCTGCGGAGAATGAATTCGAGATTTGTTTATCCTACTACTTGTGTAGCCGATTCTAAAAGAGCAATCTATTAGCAATAATTTCCTGCAATGTCTGTTGCTTGGCATTTCGTTTAACTGGCACCACAACACTTCTTCTTCAAACTGAATGTAACATACTTCTATCAGATGAATATTGTCTGACGTGCGTGTGTCACCTGTTGAACTTTTGTACACATGTCCAAATTTTATTGATACACCGCGGTTGTCAAGCATTCAATGTTGACCTTCTAAATTCCAGTTTGGAGCCGTGGAGCGTTGTGACTTCATGGAATTTCTAGTTCCTTATTTAAGAGAAAAATCATCGTCTAGATCGTCTCATGATTTCATTTATATTTACACCTTCTTCAAGGCATTGATTAGCACTTAGCAACTTATTTCTCAGATTTTTTTTAAAAAAATAAATTACTTCAACTTCGCTCCACTGGATAATATGTTTTCTGCGTATATAATCTCCATCGATCGTAACATGATCTTCCATAGGCTTGGATTGGAAGTCCGGTATTAGACTTATCCACAGTTGCTCAGAGAGATAACGAGAGGCTTGAAAGGCAACTGTCTTAAGACATTTGTGAGCTGAAGGCCTTTCAAATTTCAGGAGAGTATGCTGAAGGTATTCGCCTATACTAGTCATGTTTCTGAGGAAGGCGAAATCTTTGGTAACATCAATGGTCAGCAGATAAGCTGGTCTCTTGAGTCATTTTTCAACAACTTTGGGATCCCTCGTGGTCGTACACCACTTATGAACTGCTTCAAATATGAGACGGCTCTTGAATGGTCTGCTTGGCACATATGGAGGGGTGCTAATGTCGAATTGCACCCTAAAGTCTCATCATATTGGTTGATGCCTCGATATCAAGTGACTTTTGATATCATCAATCACATGATCGTTGGTAACCCTTTGTCTGACAGGGACTTCTCTCCTCCAGTCTGGAAAGGAATGCTGGCTTTTGTTGAAGAAGAGGAAGTTGACTGGGCTACATATATCTTCAACCAGGTGCGGGAGTCTTTAGTGCTTCAGCCTGACGTCTCAGTTCCTCACGGAAGGCAGTTGAGCTGGCTTCTAGAACAGGAAATTCCATCTATTGCGTAAGGTAGAACAACATCAAGGACTCCGATCTTAATCCTCCGAGGCCTCATCCCTCTCGCTGACTGAATCAACTTTTTATATTTTTGTATGATTTAACATTTCTGCTTCCATAATGTACTCCTTTCCAATGAAATGGAATAGAACTATTTCTTTGTTCCATTCTTGAATGAGCTCCCAATAGCATAAACTCTCCATTGTACATATCATACAATTTTGGTAACCGCAGCTCTGTGAACTTTCAGTGTTTGAACTCCTTTCCAAGGAATTACGTGTGATATCTAGGAGATCGTCGCCGTACCTCCATGATTTAGCTAGACAATGAGGCTATACTCTTAGTCTTCTATCTTCCTGTCATCATTTCCATTTAGAAGTGATGCGACGCAGTGGTTGGCATTTAATTCTAACTCATTGATCGTCGCATAGAGATTTCCAATAAATACTTTTGACACAAAGTAATATTTATCACTTTATATTAGCACAAGTTTCTTTGGTTCATGTAATATCTTTTGGGAAATGGATCTTTCACCTTACATTGTGGACGATATTGCGAAAATCTGAATCAAAGAATCTATTCAACATGATTCCATCAGTTTAGGGATACCAGATACCTAAAGACTCAGTTTTCTTAAGGTATCTCACGATTCTCTTTGCTGCTTCCATGTGGGACTTCTTAGGATTCGCCTGAAATCTTGCGCAGACTCCCACAGCATAAGATATATCGAGTCAACTGGTGCTTATAAGAATCCTTAGTGACTTCGTCTTCTCTAGACAAAACTTGTTGATTAAATCTTGAGTATACTTCTTCTGACTAATAAAAATCCCTTCGTCAGACTGGTCAACTTGTAAACCAAGAAAATATGTCATCTTGCCCATCGTACTCATTTGAAATTTATTCTGCATCAACTGGGCAAACTTTTCACATAACTTGGTGTTTCTACTTCCGAAGATGATGTCGTCTACAAAGATCTGAACAAGCAGGATGTCCTTTCCATCCTTCACTTGAACAAAGTGCGGTCGATTGCACCATTTTCAAATCCATTATTGAGAAGAAATTGAGAGAGAGTTTCATACCATGCTCTAGGTGCTTGCTTCAATCAATACAAGGCTTTCCTTAGTTTGTAGACTTGGTTTCCTTGCTCGAAACTTGGGGGTTGTTCGACGTAGACCTCTTCCTTTAATTCGCCATTGAGGAATGCACTCTTCACATCTATTTGAAGAACTATGAATTTGTAATAAACTGCATATGCTAAGAAGAGATGAATAGCTTCCAATCTGGCAACCGGTGCAAATGTTTCATCAAAGTCTATCCATTCACATTGCGCATAACCCTTAGCAACCAGTCTTGCTTTGTTCCGAACGATGGTACCGGTCTCGTCTCTTTTATTCTTGAAGACCATTTGGTACCAATCACAGACTGATGGTCGATCCACTAGATACCACACATTGTTGCGAGTGAACTCATTTAGTTCTTCCTACATCGCATTTATCGAGTCTGTTGATTGAAGAGCTTCAGAAATCTTCATAGGTTCAATCTGGGATAAGAAGCTAGAAATTAACGCAATGCCATGTCTGGTTCGAACATGATTTCCAATATAATCTAAGATGGCTTTAGTGGGATGATCTTTTAACCAACTAGGCTTCTTAACTGGTGCGGCTTCAGCAGGAACAGCTGGAATCTTGGACGTTTCAGGACGTACCTCATGAGATGGTTCAACTCTCAGTTCTGGAACTGCTTCGCCTCTTTGTTCTAGAACTTCTTTATCTCCTTGTTCAGGAGCTGCTTCATCTCCTTGCTCAGGAACACCATTCTTATCAGCATCTAGATTCTGATCTGTAACTTTCTCTTCCGTTGTGGCTGCATATTCTGTGATCTCAAGGTTGACCCCCTTATCATCAGTTTGCTCCGCTTCAGAAACCGTTGCATTTATTCCAGGGGGCTTCTTTTCATTATGGTCTTCGATGTTAATGAGCTGTAAGACCTCAGCAATGACATTGGCATCATTGGCCCTCTCGGCTGCTTGGGGTTCAGCCGAGGCTACTGGAATCTCGGAAATATGATTCATTGATTTAGTCAGAGGAACTATCTGATTATGATCAAGATCAATTCTAGTTTCCTCATTGACTTCCTTGATCTCATGATTTTCCAGACCCAGTTCTTGAAGTGTCCTGCGCACTAGAGTAGCTTCATAAAAAAACAACATGACATGTTATTTCCACAAGCTGGGTTGTCTAATTGAATACCCTATATCCCTTATATGAACGATGTCTATACCCAAGGAACACTCCTTCATCAACCTTAGGGCTGAAAGTATTCAATTTAGACTTTCCATTATTGTGAATATAACATGGAGAACCAAAAGCACGTAGATGAGCTATAGAAGGCTTACGACCATTGCAGATTTCATAGGGAGTCTTGTGCAGCCGTGTGTTGAATGCACTTCGATTTTGCGTGTAGCAAGCTATCATCAAGGCTTCTCCCCAAAATCCTTTTCCAAGGTCGGTGTCCGCCATCATTATCCTTACTGCTTCCTTGAGAGTTCGGTTCCTCCGCTCAGACCGATTCAAATTTCAACGCAGAAATCCATAAGGGGTCCATTGCAAAACTCTATTCCATTATCGGACCTTATCCTCTTAACTGTCACCCCTTTGTCATTCTGAAGATGGGTAATTAGTTCTGGCAGCTGAGTTTTAACTTTATCTTTGGATTTGAGCAGCACCACCGACATATATCATGAATAGTCATCTACTACCACCAATGTATACTTCCTTTTTCCAATAGTAGGTTGAGTGACTGGACCAAACAAATGCATGTAGAGCAGTTCCAAGATCCGTTCTGTGCTAGCTGTAACTGGCATGTTCTTGAAGGAGGCTTATGTCTGTTTTCCAAGCTGACAAGCTTTACAAACTCCTTCTTTCTTGAACTTCTTCTGTAGCAATCCTTCCACTAAATTATGTTTTGCCAAATGTCTGATTGAGTTGAAGTTCAAATGACTCAGTCTTTTGTGCCACATCCAGTTTACTCCTTCTAAGGAACTCTGCACCAGGAGGCAGGTTCCCCCTTCTCCACAGGACCAATCAACAATGTACAGACCTCATTTTCCTGCTTCCTCTGATTATGGTCTTATGAGTCACCTTGGCTATGATGTGGCATTCTGATTCTTCAAAGCTGACAATAAGCTAATTGTCATACGCTGAATTAATTAATGAATGTCTAAAACATTAAATATGGGGATTACAACCGTTCCTAATAACGTGGTAATAAAGGGGTAGGTCAGCATTAATTGTCTAGTGGCATGAATTAATGTTTATTAATTAATTAGGGTTGAACATGGAATTAAATAATAGGAGGCCCACTTTATTATTTTCATTTGATCCCTGGTCTGGCCCAATAGTGCTCAGAACCCATTAGGGCTTGTTAAACCCTAATGGCTCATTCTCTGGATCTATATAAATAGATTAATTCTCTCTTCCCGCATAAGTTTTGAAGTTTCAAAATCAGAAACCCTATAGAGAGTGACAGAGAGTGGGCGGCTGTGTAGATCCGGTAGCGCATCCTTACCAGATTTCCGGATCGAGCAAGGGAACAGATCGGAAGATCAGATCTGTAAGAACACCATCAACGATCTACCGCCGTCATTCAATCCGCAGGAGTTAAGGTATTCCTTTGTATCTACGCATTTAAGTAAATAGGAGCATCCATAGGGCATTTACTATTTGTGATAGTGTTTATTTTGATATCCATAAAACGAATGCAAGGTTAAGAAATAAATGGTGATGGTGATTCATGTCGCCTATTGTAGACTCAGTTCCTACAGGTACTCCATAAGCAGGCCCTTTTTGAGGAGTTCCATGACTTCAATCCTTAATGCACGACACTTCTTAGTTTGGAATGTTGACCAGCTCTGGTGGGAATTATTTATAAATTCCTCCCCTAGATCAAAATTGTAAAAGGTTTTGTTGAATCAAAGCCTTAGTAGTTTGATCGATCATTGCTGAAATCTAGCATAGTCTAACAACTCCTATGTAATGTCCTGTTTAAGAAAAATATCGAGTTGTAATAGATTAGGAAGTGCTTGAGAAGGTTGCAGAAAGATTCAGCAAATGGAACGAAGAAAATCATATCAAGCAACTTCGGAAGGCTAGAAGAGTTCTTCGCAGATGGTAGCTGCTAGAGAAATCAGTAGACGAAAATAACTGCTAGAGATGATAGTGGTCAAGTGCTAAGAAGAATGATTGCTAAGGCGTTAGCAATCATATGCAAAGGAAGAGACTGCTAGTCAGAAGCAAAAGGTAGCAGAATGCTAAGGAGATAGCATTCGCAAGAGATTCCTTTGACAAAGCGAATAAAGCAAAAAGAGAGTAATCAGTTGAGAGGCCACATTTAAGAAGAATTTTAAAAGCTCTCAACAAGAAGTGTCACTACATTGAATACCCGACACTGCATTCAATAGATTCCTTGACTTTGCTCAAGAATCTTCAGTCATTGGGATTCTAATCATAGGAAGCATCCAGCAGTCACATCTCTAAAAAGAGATTGACAATCACAGGCAAAAGCCGCAAAAATAGATAAGTTCAGAGAGAACTTCTGCTGCATTTGTGTGTGTTGGTTGCTTGCTATTCACCACGACGACTCTGATCTGGGACCAACAAGTGGTATCAGAGCGGGAGGTTGATCGACCGACTGTTTCTGAGTCGCTTTAAGATCATATCTGTACTTTTCCTTGCACGTTTATTTTGTTCTTTTGTTGATCTAGATCAGGTACTCTAAGGTTGCCAAGATGAATCATACTTTGCCAAAGTATACCAAAGAAAAGTTCAATTCGTGGGAGAAGATGGCCACTATCTAGCTCCAGAGTATACATCCAGAGATGGCAGATGTTCTTGCTAAAGGACCCATAAAGATATTGAAGGTCAACCCCCTTCGACGGTCCAGTTGCTGAAGGTCAACCGAGACCTCCGAAGATGATCGAGAAGAAGTTTGATGAGTATATGGTGGAAGATAAGAAAAAAGCTCCATTGGAGCACTTAGCAAAGAAGCTAATCCTTGATTCCTTGCCGCCGTTAATGTCAGACAAAGCGTTAGATTTTGATATAGCCAAAGAAATGTGGGATTATGTCTTTGAATCTTCCCAGGAGACCGACCAAATGAAGCGCAACAAGCTACAGGTAGCTGTTGATAAATATGAATCTTTCTCTATGATTGCAGGAGAATGGAAGACAAAGAAGCCCTTCCGTCCTCATGAGAGATCAGCTCCTGCTTCTCCAGCGAAGGAAGTAGTTCCACCCTCCAGCACGCAGCCTGAGGATATGAAGATAAGTGAGCTCGAAGAGCAAATGTGAAAGCTTCAGAAGTTGATGCTAGAAGCTAAAGCTGAGAAAGAAGCAAAGGAAACCAAGCTTACTTCATCATCCTCTTGTTCAACAGAGAGAAAGCCAAGGACATGCTTTGAGTGTAATTCTCTAGATCACCTTAAGCATTAATGTCCAAGAGTAAGTCAGGAAGAAAGAGAGCGCCCTAAACAAAGGATTGAGAGAAGAGCGGTTGAAGCGGTCACTAGAGCATTGCTGACCAGGACCGAAGTGCTAGACATTCCTGATAAAGAGGAAGAGTATTATTCCTCGGAGGAAGATGATGAGGAAGCTCTGCTGGTCTTGATGGCCGATATTGTGGAAGATCAGTTTGCTAATGCTAATGCTGAACAGAGTGCTGAATCGGCTCTAGCAGTCGATGCGAATGAGGTACCATCTACTAGCATTTCTAGCTTAGCAATCATGCATGAATCGGAAGAATCTTTTCTAGATTCTGAGGATGATTATCTCCGAAGCTTTCTTTTGAATTTTCAAAGATGTATGAAATAAAGAATGCTATCGTTGGAGAGAACACCTCACTCAAACTTAGAGTTACATCTTTGACCGAGGAAGTCGAAAGACTAAGGTCCGAAAGTGAGGATTTTTTGAAACTTAAAGCTGATTTCTCAAAGCTTTCTGAAAATTTTGAAATTCTTGAAAAGCAGAATCTCGCTTTAAAGAGCAAACCGAAAGAGGATTCGTATCTGCTGGAAAAGTCAATGCTGACAAAGGCAAAGAAAAGGTAAATGTTGAGTCGTCAATTGCCAAGCAGACAAATCGGCGTAGCAAGCATGCTTCTGCTGGACCTCAGCAAAATGCTCAGAGGATGGCTTGCTAGGCATGTTATTGCTAGATCTCAGCAGAGTACCCCGAGAGTGCCTGCTAAGCATACATCTGCTGGATCTCAGCATAGTACCCAGTAGATGTCTGCTAGATCTCACTCAGCAGTGTGAAGGAGGAATGTTGAGCATTATATTTCAAATGCTAGGATAACATATCCTTCCTTCACTAAGGGCAAGCAGGTATCATACCATGCTGTAAGACCACAGTACCCAAGATACATACCACATAGGAAAAATACCTATGTGAGGCCCGAGTCCAAACAATTTCCATTTCCAAGGACTAGGAAGGCTAAGCACACAACTCCACCTAAATCTAATTATGCAAAGCATGCTTATCCAAAGGTTGAGAAAGATGTGAAGAGTGATATCAAAAAGCCAATCTTGAAACTCACGAAGATGTGGGTTCCAAAAGGAACTATGATCCACGCTAATCCCGCAGGACCCGATGCTAAGCGGGTACCTAAATCAACATTTTGATTGTTTTGAAGGGACATGATCCAAGTGCTAAGTCATCAAGTATGTCAAATGAGTAGATCCTAGATAGCGGTTGTTCAGCGCCCATGACGGGGGATTAAGAGTTGTTCTCAGACATTCAAAGAATCTATGGCCCCACAGTCATGTTTGGTGACAACAGCAAAGGCAGAGTGATTGGGAGAGGATGCATAGAGCGAAATGGACTAAGGATTATCAATGTTGCGCTCGTCTCTAATATCAAACACAATCTGCTAAGTATTAGCCAGCTATGCGAAAATGGGTATACTGTTTCTTTCGTTAATACTGGTTGTTTTATTACTGACAATGCTACAGGTGAAGTAAAGCTTAGAGGCATCCGTAAGGGTGGCCTATATATTGTTGATTGGCAAAGTGGCCAGCAACATTCTTGTTTTGTAGCATTAAATAGGGAAGAAACCAATTGGATATGGCATAAGAGGTTAACCCACCTTAATTTCAAGACCATTAACCACCTAGCCAAGCACAAGCTTGTTGAGGGATTATCTGTTGAGACTTTCCGAAAGGAAGGTGTATGCAAATCTTGCCAGCAAGGGAGGCAGACCAAGGCATCTTTCAAATCAAACCCGGAGAAGGCCACTTCAGAGAGGATCCTAGAACTCTTGCATATGGATCTATTTGGCCCATTCACTCCAGCCACTATAAGTAAAAAGGTTTATACACTTGTGGTTGTTGATGACTTTCCTTGGTACACGTGGGTTCGTTTGCTGAGAACCAAAAATGAAGTGAAGCTCATCCTACTGGAGCTAATCCTCAAAGAGCAGAATAGCGAAGAGGTTACAGTCAAGAGGATTAGATCTGAACACGGGACAAAGTTCTGTAATGGGATTTTGATGGATTTTTGTGCCAAAGCTGGTATCGGGCATGAGAAGTCCACTGCTAGGACTCCCCAGCAGAACAGTCTACCAGAAAGAAGGAACAGGACTCTGAACGAAGTTGTGGGGTCTATGCTAGCCGATTCCGGTCTTACTGGAAAATATTGGGGCGAAGCAGTCATGACAACTTGCTATACACAGAATAGAAGCGCAATCAATGGCAGAATTAATAAGACTTCTTATGAAGTGTACAATGGTCGTAAGCCTTCTATTACTCATCTTCGTGCTTTTGGTTCAACATGTTATATTCATAACAATGGGAAGTCAAAGCTTAACACTTTTTCACCTAAGTCTGATGAAGGTGTGTTCCTTGGATATGGACACCCATCTTACAAAGTTTATAAAGTGTTAAACAGGACAACTCAAGTTGTGGAAATGACATGCAATATTATCTTTAATAAATCTACTTTAGAGCGCAGAGCTATAAGAGAGAAAAAGGATAGCAATCATGAGGCTAATGATGTCCATGGTGAATCGATCCTGAACTCTATCGAAAATATGAAGATTGACCCGACTAAGTCTATGAGTGATTGCAATCCAATCCAGACGCACTCAGTAGGTGACCAGACTGCTGATCAGGCCGGTGATGCTAATGATCATGCAGAGGCCACCCCAACCATTTATCTAAATGATAATTTGGAGGTTATGGGATCTCTTGATGAAGAAGATGAAGATATCCCAGATCCAGCAGGAGACGCCAAAGGAGGTTTAGGCATTGCTGAAGACGTTGCCAAAGAGGATGTTGAGAATTTGGATGCTGAAGTTCCAGCTGCTGAGGTTGTTGAGATTCCTGATGCTGATGTTCCGAATGCTGAGTTACCTGTGGCTGAAGCCCAGGTGGATGCTGAAAAGAATGTTGTAGCAGACAACAATCAAGTAGGCGATGCGTGTGCTGAAACCTCAGCACCCAGCAATCTGAAGCCAAGATGGCTAAGAGATCATCCTTTAGATGCTGTGATCAGTGACGCAAATGATCCAGTCAGGACGCGTCAAGGCAATGCTATGTTAGCATGTTATATTTCCCATGAAGAGCCATCCAAGGTTGAAGAAGCTCTACAAAATCCAGATTGGGTGAATGCTATGCAAGAGGAGCTTTCTGAAATCACACGCAATCATGTTAGGGATTTGGTAGATAGACTCAAAGCGTAATTGGGACGAAATGGGTTTTCAAGAACAAGAAAGATGAGTCAGGCCATGTCGTCCAAAATAAAGCTCATCTAGTAGTAAATGGTTATAGACAATGCGAAGGAATAGATTACGATGAGACGTTTGCTCCGGTCGCTCGATTGGAAGCAATAAGATTATTCCTTGCATATGCTGCACATCATGAGTTCTCTATGATGCAAATGGGCGTCAAGAGTGCGTTTCTGAATGGTGAGCTCAAGGATGAAGTGTACGTTGAGCAACCACCAGGTTCGAGCAAGGAAACCAAGTCCAGCAACCACCAGGCTTCGAGCAACCACCAGGCTTTGAGCTGATGCAAAGCAATTTCCAAATGAGTATGATGGGAAAGATGTCCAACTTTCTCGGATTACAAGTCCAGCAATCAAGTGATGGAATCATCATTTACCAGAGGAAGTACACTCGCGATCTGATTGCTAAGTATTGCCCCGAGAAGATGAAAGCTTAAGGATTACAATAAGCACAAGCTGCCAGATAAGCCTCGATGAAGGAGGAGAACCTTTGAATCCTACATTATATAGAGGTATCATCGGACCTTTGCTCTACTTAACTTCTAGCAGACCCGATATTTCTTATTATGTCGGTGTATGCGCGAGATATCAAGCAAATCCAAAGAAGTCACATTTGGATGTTGCTAAGAGGATTATCTGATACCTCAAGTGTACCAAAGGTCTAGGAATTTGGTACCCAAGGAGTGATGGAATAGCACTTAGTGGATATTCCGATTCAGACTTTAGAGGATACAACATTGATCGGAGGAGCACCAGCGTGACATGTCAATTTCTTGGACATAAACTGATTAGTTGGTTTAACTAGAAGCAGCACTCCATAGCTACGTCTACTACTGAAGTTGAAAACGTAGCAACTACTAGTTGCTGTGCTCAAGTCTTTTGGATTCGGCAGGAATTGCAAGATTATGACATTCCTCCTGAATGTGTGCCGATCTACTGTGACGACAATAATGTTATGTGCATAACGAAGAATCCCGTTCATCATTCAAGGACGAAGTATATTGATATCCGACACCATTTTATTCGAGATCATCAAGAGAAGAAGGATATTGATGTTCAATACATACGCACTGAAGATCAGCTAGCAGATATCTTCACGAAGCCACACGCTGAGGCCAGATTTAAAGAGTTATGTCTAAAATTAGGCCTCATGGAATTAGAATATGCTGTGGATGAATGAGTTGTTACTCTCATTCTTTCTGGATTTCTTGGATTTTCGAAGAAGATGGAGATAAACATATCCTAGCTCACATTTTTAATTTGTTGAAATTCTTGTTGCTGAGATATGTTGCTGAGAATAGGAACGCTGAGACCGAGCTCTCAGTAGTTCCTAAGTATTATACTAGCAAATGGTTCAGACGTTTACTAGAAGTAAAATGCTGAGTCCAAGGTCTTAGCATTTTGATATACTGTTATGGTATATTACTTCAATTAGTGGGACAGACGGTTACTAGAAAATTGAATGATGAGTCCGACTTTTTAGTAGTTCATATGTTTGCTAAGGATTTCCAAGGCTAGCAGATTGTTGAGTCCTAGCACTCAGCAGTCTCTAGAAGTCAAAAGCGGGAAGGATTTGAATTTGAAATAATGTGTCCGACACGATGCATTTAATGCGTGCAACTGGCTACGTCAAACCAGGAGGCGACACGTCAAAAGCACTCGAGTTCATAAGGGAGTGGGCTACCATATGAAAGGTCTCGTCGATCCTAAACCGTCGATTGAATTTGAAAAGGTGTTTCCCCAGCCGTTGGATCACTACTTAGAAGGTATAAACATCTCACTTCGTTCAACATTCAAACCTTTCTGAAATCTTTGAGATTCGAATCCCTAGCATTTTTTTCTCAAACTCCCAAGTTCTCTCTGCAAATTTTCTCCCAACTTAGAAAATCATTCGTTATGGCTGCTAATCATGAATCTCCCGCACACTCTCAACAATCCGACTCTCAAACACACACTGATTCATCCAATTCCTCTACAGAATCTGGATTCCCCATTCAATCCCTAAATATTGATGTGACCCTGCATGAGCGGTGGGTACCAGAGTATACAGGGATAGTGACGAAAGAAGATGTTGAAGATTAAATTCCATACGGTCAACTGGTAGCTTTAGCCAAGAAGAAGGAACAATCTAGCTTATCCAGAAACCAAAAGAGGGCTGCGCAAATCATGAAGGACCATATTTTGTACACTCCTGTCGCCGCACTCAAATTCCCAGAATGGATCATGGAAGCCCTGACGAAGGCAATGGTCGTTAGCTACTTGTCAGCTGAACCATTGTGGTTCCAACCACACATGGTTTCTGAATTCTATGCATGTGCCGTAGTTGATGAGGCAACCCAGAAGTCCTTCAAGACTTTGGTTTTTGGTACAATTTTGGAGGTGAATGCAAATATTCTAGCTGCCAAGTTCGAGCTACCCAACAAAGGCGAGCGCATTGTTGCGTATAAGTTGAATGATCTAGACGAGATGGAGAAGAGATGGAAAGCGTGGAAGAAACTAGAATTGGTGAAGTATCAGAAGGGAAAGTCGATCACTTTTAAGGTTGCTACTCCGTTCAACCAATTCAGAGATGAGTACAAGCTTCTTGCTGAGCTAGTGATTAAGATGTTCCAGTGTGATGCTGGTTCATAATCTGAATTATCTGCCAAGAAGTATGCGGTGATGATTGCGTTGGTGGATAGAGTGGAATGTAATTTGGAAGAGTTCTTCTATGGGAGGTGGTTGGAGCACGCCGGGAAGAATCTGAGGATCAAGGAGGATGGTGTATTCACATCTAATGTGAATTTTGGTTTGAAGATTAGTAAGTTTATTGAAATATTTTTCCACAAGAAGAGGGTTGATAGAGGCAACAAGCTCCTTCCGACAGACTTTATTCCGATGACAAAGAAGGCACCAACTCCTGTCGATCCCACCAGAACTATCATTCTGAAAGGGAAGTCAAATGTTGATAAGATGATACCCAAATCTCCTAAAGAGCCCCATGCGAGTGAGTTAGCATTCCTGATTTTGGAGCAGGCGATTGCTATGACTCCAAAAGAGATAGCAGCAACTCAAAAGGCTGCTGAGACAGAGCAGTGCTTTCTGCACGTGGAGGAGATTGAGAAGCTTGGAGATCTGCCCGTTGAGCAGATTGAAGAAATCCTGGCGATGAAGCAAGAAGAACAACAAGCAACAACTTTGGGTCAGATTGCGGTGGAAATTCCTAAAACAAAGATATCAGATGTTACATCTCCAGAGAAGAAGAGGACGCGCAAACGGCTTGTCAAGTTTGCTGAGAAAGAGAAAGCTGAGAAGGAAGAAGCGGAGAAGGAGGCTGCTAAGAAGAAAGCTGAGGACACTCCTCTCTCTGAAAAACCTCTTGAAGAAAGATTGAAAGGCCTAAGGAAGAGGAAAGGTCAGAAAAAGGAGCAGGAGATAAAGAAGCACAAGAAGGAGATGGAGAGACTCACTTTCGAGGCAAGACATAGGAACTTCGAGCAGGCTAAGCAGGCTGCTGAAGAACGTGTTGCTGAGAAGGCGGCTGCTGCACAGCAAGCAGCCAAGGATGCTGCTGCCAAGAAAGGGAAGGAAAAGGTAGTTCCTGTTGTTCCCACTCCAACCCCAGTAGTAGCAGAAGAGATTGTCATTGAGCAGGAAGCGATGATCGATCAAGATTTTGAGAGGCTGCTGGAGATCGGAGCTTTTAATGCTCCAGACCGCCCTCAAGGAGGAGTCTTGTTAAAGGAGCCCGCTGTTGAGCAAGAAGATGACAACAGTGATGAAGAGGTTGTGTTCAACGAAGCTTAAGGCTCGGGACTGAATGCTGATCCCCCTGCTAGCACATCTACTATAAATGAAGAGACAATTGCTGAGAGGACTAGCATGGAGGTTCCTGTTGCCGATAGGCCTAGCATGGAGATGCCTGCTGAGGCAAGGCCCAGCACAGAGACCGAGCAGTAGAGGAACAGAGGGGACCAATGCCGAAGAAGGTCCTAGAACAGATATTCCCTCCTCTGTTGAAGCTGAACAAAATGAAGGCTTCCACTCTTCATGTTTTTCAGACTCTGACTCCAATGGCGAGTCAGACGATGTTTTTGATGCAAGATACCTACGGAAGATCCCGACAAGAAACAATGAGCTGCTTCGAGTACCCTTCAAAGGACTTCCTGGAAAGCAATACAGCTTAAGGAGAATCTCCCAATGGTGTGCTCCGATATCATTTGAAGAGCAGGTAAATTCTGACTTTTTCCCAATGTCCTATGATATTGAAGAGTTAATCACTAAGGAGATAGAGAGAGATATCGCGAAGATATTCTCGGGGGAGGTCGATGATAGCACCGAAGAAGGAAAAGTTCTCGGACGTGAGCTAAGGCGCTGGAAGATGTGTGACTACATAATGCACGAGCTCTGTTTCGCTGAACGAATTTTGTTGATAGCGAGGAAAGGACTTAACTACTGGCGGCGACAGGAGGAGCAGTGGGCAAATGATTGGATGGATCAAGATCCTTGCACCAAACAATTCACTGATAAACAAGTCCTTGTCGGACTTCAGGCTATCAAAGCTCATCGACGGATCTCACCCACTCATACCTTACCAAAATCAACATTTGCTCCTGATGGGCATTCTCTCACATTCATCTCTCCAAATGTCAAGCAAAAGCTGCTGCTCAATACAGAAGGCGCCAAGAGTATGCAGCACAAAAGCAAGAGAGGCTGCTAGCCCGAATGGCTGCTGCCAAAGAGCAGGAAGAGCGCGAGGCCAAGAACCTTTAGATAACTATGCATCGCAACAGAGAAGCCAAAATGCGTGCATATCTCCTGGACCTTGAGCTCTTGGAAGCGTGGAAGATAGAGGAAGCAGAATGGATTGCTGAGGAGGTTGAATATTTGAAGGTTACTGTCGATGAAGCAGAGGCTACTGCTCTTGCTGAGGCACAAGCAAAGGCGACAAGAAAAGCCCATGAACTTGCTGAGGCTCTGGAAAAAGCGTAGAATTCTGAGGAGGCGGAGTGCATGGATGCTGAAAATCCATACCTCGATGAGCAAAGCGAATGGTTTGAGGCAGAAGCTATGGACATTGAGCCTATCTCTGAAGTCCATCCATCTTCTAACAGTGGCGAGCTTGTCATTACTTCATCTGCTATGGATGTTCTTCCAGTAAGTTCTGATGCTTTTCAAATTTTTGTTAATTCTGCTGTGCAACATGTGATCCAACATGCTCTCTCAACCTCTATTCCCCATGTTGTAAATGAGAGTGTGGCTCTCCAAACTGCTGATATAAGGAGGGAAGTAGAGGAGATTAGGTGTGAAGTATCGGATGTAAGAGCTGATGTTGCTGAAGTAAAGCATGACGTTGCTGGAGTGAAGACTAACATGGACGTACTGAAAGATGATGTTGCTGAGTCCCAGCAATAGATGGCGCAAACTGTTATTTCTTTTTCCTCCACCTTTATGGTTGCGCTCAAAGAGGGGGAAGAAAGAAGACTTGCTGAATTAGGGCAGAGGAAAAAGGAAGAAGAAGCACTTGCTGTGGTTGCTGAAGAGCACAGACTTGCACTTGAGAATCTGAAGAAGCAAGAGATGGATCTAAAAATCAAGAAGCTAGAGATAGAAAACAAGAAGGTTGCTAAGCAACTGGAAAGAGAGGTCAAGGAGAGGGAAGCTAGCGAGGCGTATCTTGAGAAGTTCATGCAGATGACAATGAGCAAATTTGGCGAATTGGACAAAGGGAAGAAGCCAGCTCCTGATTCTTAAATTTCTTATCTTAGCAAATCTTCTCTATATTTCTTTTTAATCTTTTCCGATTTCATTGTACTTGTAATGATCCATCATAAATGAAATTGGGTCATATTTAGACAATTTCTCATTGTCCACTTCTGATTTTTTGTGCGCGTCTGAGTAGATATACACTGTCTGTGTATTCAACAATAATTCATGTTGATGCTAGTATTATTTGTCTTTGGATTGATTGTGAATGCTTGCTGACGTATTTGGGTGCTAGAATTCCTAGCATATTCCTTGCAGCACTTACTTATGTTTTTAATCGAGAAATATTTCCCAGCACTTGTTGAGGGGGAATTTTATTAAAATCAATCCTGCTGGAACTAAGTTGGATAAACTCTGAGTTAGACTGCTAGAATAAGCTCTTATACGTAGAAATTTTCCTGTAAACACAGAGGTTTTTTCCTCTTAGATTCAGCAAGTGATAGTAAGCTTTGATCGCACCAAAAAGGGGGAAATTGTTGGGAATTATTTGTAAATTCCTCCCCTAGATCAAAATTGTAAAAGGTTTTGTTGAATCAAAGCCTTAGTAGTTTGGTCGATCATTGTTGAACTCTAGCATAGTCTAGCAACTCCTATGTAATGTCCTGTTTAAGAAAAATATCGAGTTGTAATAGATTAGGAAGTGCTTGAGAAAGTTGCAGAAAGATTAAGCAAATGGAACGAAGAAAATCAAATCAAGCAACTTCAGAATGCTAGAAGAGTTCTCAGCAGATGATAGCTGCTAGAGAAATCTGCAGACGAAAATGACTGCTAGAGATAATAGCGGTCAAGTGCTACGAAGAATGATTGCTAAGGCGTTAGCAATCATATGCTAAGGAAGAGACTGCTAGTCAGAAGCTAAAGGTAGCTGAATGTCAAGGAGATAGAATTCGCAAGCATACAAGCAGATTGCTAAGGAATAGCAATCAGCAGTCAAGACCTATATGCTGAAATACGCATCTGCGGACGGAGTCAATCGATTGAAGAGGGGATTGCAAGAAGAGCGTAGCAATCAAGAGGTTTAGCAGATCGTTCCAGCATTCTCCGAGAATGCTAAACAAATAAGATATCTAGCAACAATCTCTAATACTACCGTTCTGACAAAAGAACAGCTAAAAAGACAAAATCTTTCCCGAAGTAGGTCGGAAAGTACTGTACAACGCCGGAAAGGACGGATAAAGTTGAACTCCTTTTGGACAAAGAAGCTATTGTGTCTAACGGGTCTGAAGATTCAAAGTTTGAATCTCTAGATATAAAAGACGAAGTCCAAACAGAGAGACGACTACTACTGCTCATTCTACATGACGAACACAACTGAAAAATCAAGAGATTCCTTTGACAAATTGAAAAAGCAAAAAGAGAGTAGTCAGTTGAGAGCCCACATTTAAGAAGAATCTTAAAAGCTCTCAACAACAAGTGTCACTACATTGAATACTCGACAATGCATTCAATAGATTCCTTGCTACTCAAAAATCTTCAATCATTGGGATACCTTCCAATCATAGGAAGCATCCAGCAGTCACATCTCTGAAAAGAGATTGACTCTCACGGGCAAAAGCCGCAAAAATAGAAAAGTTCGGAGAGAACTATAAAATCTCCATTACAGTGAAGGACAAGTTTTACGAAGGTGTGCCCTTGACTTGGCCGGAGCTGCGTACTAGAAGATTGAAGCATTGGAGGATAGCTTTGCAAGAATTATAAGTAATAATCTTCTGAGGGACCTTGTTTGCAAGAAAATGATTCAGGGCGGTTCGGTAACTCTGCATTTCATGACCATGAAGGACCTTGTGTAGTGCCAAGCACGGAAGGACAAGGTACGTCATGTGCATTTAAAATGGAAACATGTTTAGTAGCAGTTTTTACTCATTCATGGGTAGTGGATACTAGAGCAACTAATCATGTTTGTTGTACTATGCAGGGGTTCATGCCGACAATGTGGCTGAAACATAACAAGATTATCATCTCAATGCGCAGTGGAGAGCAAGTCTAACCAGTAGCCATTAGAGGATTTACTTTATGCTTTGAAAAAAAAATTCTTGTTCTACGACATGTTTTATATGTGCCGGTGTTTTGGCGGAACTTAATTTCAATTTCCAAGTTATATAGTGATACATTTTCAGTTATTTTTTATAGTGGATTTTCTATCATTGGTACTAACGGTTTTATCTATCATGGCAAACTGATTAACTCTCTTTATATCATAAACTATTTTCATAAATCTTCCGTAAACATTGCATCGAACTCATCCAATAATAAAAATAATTTAAAGAGGAAATTTTCTTCCAACGAGGATCAAACATATCTTTGGCAATCAAGACTATGTCACATCAATCAAAAGAGGACTAAAAGGTTGGCGAATGACGGTATCTCGGATTCATTCCAAGTGGTACCTCATCAAGTTTCTGAATCCTGTATAGAGGGAAAGATGACGACCAAGCCTTTCAAGGCAAGTTAGTCATGAGTAGAGGATGTGTGGGAACTGATCCACTCTTACTTATGTGGACCAATGCCCATGCAAGCTCGTGGAGGTTATGAGTACTTCGTTACTTTCATTGACGATTGCTGAAGGTTTGTATACGTCTATTTACTTCACAACAAGCTGAATGCTTTGAGAAACTCAAAGAGTTCAAGGCAAAAGTAAAGAAGAAGCAAGGTAAGACTATCAAAACACTGCGATCAGATCGTGGTGGTGAATACCTCAGAAACGAATTCTTGCAGTACTTGTCAGACAATGAGATTACATCCCACTAGACTGCACCGGTAACCCCACAGCAAAATGGTGTAGGAGAGATATAAAATAGAACTCTTTTGAAAATGGTTAGGTTAATGATGAGTTATGCAAGCTTGTCAGTCTCATTCTGAGGATTTGCCTTGGAAACAGAAGTGTATTTGCTGAACCTGGTACCGACTAAATCAGTTTAGAAAACTCCTCTGGAGCTCTGGTATGGGCGAAAGCCCAGTTTAACCATATTAGGGTTTGGGGATGTCTAGCATATGTGCTGAAAAAGGAACCTGATAAGTTGGAGAGTAGGTGTAAGCTAATGTTGTTTGTAGGGTATCCCTGGCAAACAAAAGGTGATTACTTTTATTGTCATGAGAATCAGAAAGTTGTTGTCAGTGCCAACACGTGATTCTTGGAGGACAAATATGTAAGAAACCACATATCGAATATTTAAATTACTCTCCACAAGCTTTGATATGATGAAGCGATTCCATCAGGAAAGCCCAGTGTGCTGGTAGATCCACCTAGAACAGGTGAGGGAATACCAACACTACCATCAATACAAGGTATGGGACCAACGGGTACTGTGCCAACTTCTGACACGGCTCAGATGCCTCGTTGAAGTAGGAGGGTTGTTTCGCAATCGGATAGGTACACGTTCGTGGAGAGTCTTCTGACTTGATCCCAGAGAATGGACTAGATGAACCGACCCATGGACGTACGATGATGCAATATCTGCTAAAGATGCGAACAAATGGTGGGTTGCCATAGATTCGGAGATAGAATCCGTAACGGCTATTGATGTATACCAGAAAATAGATTTGCCAGATGGATAATGACTAATAAGGATCAAATGGGTATACAAGGAATAGAAAGGAGAGAATGGGTAAATTACAGCTTTCAAAGCAATGCTGGTGGCATAGGGTTATAGTTCGAAAGAGGGTATCGGATACTCCTAGCCATAGCAGCACATATGGGCCTAGAGATCTGGTAAATGGATGTTAAAACTGCGTTTCTAAATGGGTACCTTGAAGAAGGTCAAGAAATCTATATATAACAGCCAGAAGGATATGAGCAGAATGGCGAAGAGCATTTGGTCTGGAAGATCAAGAAGTCGTTGTATGGACTGAAGAGAGCTTCATGGTCATGGTCATGGAACATATGTTTCGATGAAGTTATTAAATCATAAGGATTTTCACAATGCTCAAATGAGAGTTGTGTGTATCGTCTGTGTGTCAGTGGAAGCGTTGTGTTCCTTGCACATTATGTAGATTATATCCTCCTAATTGGCAATAATGTGGAGGAATGTATTGTTGGGCATAAAGGGGTGATTATCCGAGTAGTTTCATATAAAAGATCTTGGGAATACGGGGTACATCATAGGGATAAAATTCTTGCGGGAGCACAGAAAAAGGATATTAGCACTGTCTCAAGCTTCATATGTGGATACTGTGATTGCCCATTTCAGCATGCAAACTGCCAAGAAAGGGTGGTACCCTTCAGGAATGGTATACATCTTTCTAAGGAACAGTGTCTTGAGGCACAAAAGGAGAAAGATGAGATGATCAAGCTGCCGTATGCATCAGCCGTGGGAAGTCTCATGTATGTAATGCTATGTACGAGGCCATATATCTGTTTTGCTATAGGCATGCTAGCAAGTTGGACTGCGGTAATGCACATACATAAATACTTGAAAAGAAGTAGAGACTATTGTCTCGTCTATCAGTGTGCAGAGTTGTGTCAGATGGGTTATACGGATTCGGGATTCCAGGCAGACCAGGATGAAAAAAAGTCCACCTCTGGATATGTGTTAACATTGGGAGGTGGGGTCATATCATGTTGGAGTGCAAAGCAGAAGTGCATTGCTGACTCCACCATGGAAGCGAAATATGTGGCAGCTTCTTAAGCTTGAAAAGAAGCAGATTGGTTAAGAAACTTCCTTCCAGAGTTGGACGTGATTCCAAAGCTGCCCAAGACTATCACGGTGTATTATGATAACTCTGGTGTTGTGGCGAACTCAAAGGAACCACGAACTTACAGAGCAACAAAACCCATTAAAAAGAAGTACCATATCATACGAGAAATCATGGCTATGGGTGAAGTGCTGGTAGTTAAAATTGATACTAAGAACAATCTAGAAGATCCATTCACAAAGGCTCTGCCACAAAAGGCCTGCGAGATGCATGTACATAATCTTGGACTGAGGTAACAACTAACAATGTGAGATGTTGACATAATACCTAGATTAGGATAGACACTCTATACTCTGGATAGCAATTCTATAATTCTTTGAGTATAAGTGGGATATTAATGGAATTGTATACTGAAAGCATTATGATTAGTATATTATGTACAAGGGACATTGGTTAATATACGGGGAATCATAAATGTTGTATGTTCATCTCTTGTCTGAATTAGCAAACATGTGTCCCAAATGAAAGTATCCTCTTATCTCGTCGATAGGGAGATCATACGGTTTATATCACAGATGATCGTATGGATCGGATGACCTAGCGAGATATAAACAGTATCATAGCTGGGACAGTCCCAGGATAGACTGTCGGTATATGCTGCAGCATATGCGGTAATAAGCATCTTATCTTGGTTGCATGGTAAGTCTGGTGCGCTTGGTACACATTGATGGGACCCCAAGAAAGATCGATTCTTTTGTCTGATTTTAAAAGAATCTTGACCTTGATGCTCGTTGTAATTTTATGCCTTTATTAAGGTTCAGAATTATACACATATTTGTGAGTCACTTTGAGATGCGGTGAAAAGTTCAAGTCGAGCTTGTATATTTGTATCTTGGGTAGTAGCACTCTTGTATAACTGTCTTATACAGGAACTAGATAACCATATCCAGTGTAGGATGGTGACATTCCCTGAATAGCTCAAAAGTTTCGTTATGCTAAGTCCTGCTGGCTGATTAAGTTCAAGCATAATTGAAAATGGTTGAGTGGATTAATTCATGAATAAAAGATGTTTATTAATTTTCCAAGCTTGTCAGAGCTCAAATTAATTAATGATGTATAGTAACCTTAAATATGGGAGTTTTCTGATCCAATGCAACTTGTTCCTCATAACGTGGTACCAAATAGGTGGGACAACATTTATTCTTTGGTGGCATGAATCAATATTAATTAATTAATTATATTTTTGTTTGAATATAGGAATTAATTAATAGATAGACCTTATTTTCTATTTGTATTTTGGTCCCTGATGTGGCCCATTAAGCTCAAGCCCATCAGAGATCAGTTTTCTCCTATAAATACCCCTTAGACTCTCAGATCACAACACACCACAAGATCATAAGTTGCAAAGCAGCAAACCAGTAATTGGGAGCTGTGATAGGCAAAAGGAATTCGGAGGGAATCAGAGCTGGGATACAGATTAGAATTAAACTCTTCTTTCTATCTGAGTTTTTTGAAATTATTATTATAATTTCAATAGATATAATTCATTGATCTTGTAGGATTAAATCTTGTCGCGCAAGAACGTGGATTGAGGATCAAATCCTTGCGCACCCAGTTCAACAATTTCTACAATCCAGGTATTTCACACAAACCATCTTCTACATTTCATTAGTAGCATGCTAGATTTATTCATAGACATAGAAATTTATTTTTTGATATCCAATTTCAATATGGGTCATAGATTGGCAATTCATTTTGCCGGCAATTCCTTTAATATATTTCTCATCGGGTGAAGAGTAGACAGAGGAAGAACCGTTGCTTGTGTTCATGACAGCAATTGGACAAGGGAACGATGTTGTAGTAGAATCCAAATAAGGACTTGCCACAACTGGTGATGAGGTAACAAACTTCCCACTAGTTTCTATATATTCTACATGCATATAAGATGATTCTGAATCGTATTGCTCCGATTCAAAAATTGTTTCCATTGATCTTCTTTCAAAAGAATTGTCAAGTTTTTATGAGGTAAAAAATGTTTTAGCCGGTGAGAACTCTTCACTGAAAGCTCAACTTTCAGTTTTGATCGCAGAGATCGAAAATTCACAGTCTGCCAACGAGGAAAAGGCAAAACTTATAATTGAACACCCAAGCCTTTTGAATGATTTTAAATATCTTAGAAATGAGTATGATGTTTCGAAAGACAAAAACCTTGAGCAAGAACGATGCATATGTTCATTTAGAAAAAGCTCAAAGGAATTAGATGAGGTGCTTATGGCTCAAAGAGACTCATCAGATAAAATAGGCCTAGGTTTTTCTTAATATAATTTGAGCAATCCTTCATTACTGGAAAGAAAAAAAATTTGTTTTGTTAAAGAAATCTCCAATGATCAGTATAGGATGAAAGGCATGGGATTAGCCACGAAGATTCCAGTTTACATTGAAAAGGCTAAGTGTTGGTCCGCCAACAATCCCAAACTGGCAAATCAGCAAGTGACAAGGAAGCCTATTCGATGGGAGAAGCTGGTAAAACAGTATGTTCCCAAACTAATAGAGTCACAAACTTGGAAAAAACTTGTTTAGCCTAAGAAATTTGTGAAGCAGTATGTCCCTACTGCACGGAAGCCAATTTCATCAACATGTTTGCCTAAGCAACATATTTCAAATGCAAGGGTGGCATACAAACAACCTAGTTATGTTCATAATTAGAGACCCAAATCTCATACTATTTATGAGAGGAGGAGCATATAAAGAAGGGGGGAACACCTACTTGAGGCCTGAGCCCAACTATTTTTCCTTTTCAAAGAGTAGGAAGGCTAACCCTATCAGTGAAAGAATTAGTTTTAAAAAAACACATGGTTACCATACACATCCGGAACCCGTGTTCCGAGGTCCTACCAAGAAATCTTCTATTTCCAAAAGAATTGCACACACCCCACTCTTCACAAAATAAAAGCACGCATTACTTTATAGGGAATGGAAATGTAGAAGGAAAAAGTAATAATCATAAGCTACATGTCATAAGGTAACCCATGTTTGGATTCTCAAATGGTTAATCCTTAATACTAATGTTACAGGACTCGTAGTTACTCGAGGAACTAACGCATGATATTCATTTTGAAAAAAAATGGGTACATGTGTATCAGCTTCAAAAATAGAGAAATGTTTGAATTCTAGATAGTGGATGCTCTGGTCACATGACTAGGGAAAGAGATTTGCTCTCAGATCTCATAAAGGTTAGAGGACCACCATATATATTTGTGATAATTCTAAGGGAAGAGTTATCGGAAAATGATGCGTTAAACAAAATGGAATCGTCATCATGAATGTATCCTTGGTCACCAATCTAAATTATAGCTTACTAAGCATCAATCGGCTTAGTGAGAGTGGTTATGTAGTCTCCTTTACTGAATCAGAGTGTCAAATCAGAGGTAAAGTTTCAATAGAAGTCAAGCTCAGAGACATAAGGAAATGAGGTCTTTGCGTAGTAGATTGGAAAAGTAGTCAAACCATTTCATTTTTAGTTGTCACCAGTTTAGGAGAGTCAAACACGTTGTGGCACAAAAGGTTGAGTCATCTGAATTTCAAGTCGATCAATCACTTATCCAAACATGAGCTAGTAGAAGGACTTACCAATGGTGTCTTCAAGAAAGAATGAATTTGTAAAGCATACCAATTGGGAAAGCAGACCAAAGCATCATTCAAAAACAAGTTAGTCAGTGCAAGCACAGAGAGAGTGTTGGAACTTCTTGAAATGAACTTGTTCAGATCGGTGATTGCACCCACAATTTGAGGAAAAAGATATACTCTGGTAGTTGTGGATGAATACTCAAGATATACATGGTGAGACTTCTCAAGATAAAAGATGAAGTGAAGATGATACTTCCAGAATTGGTCATGCTCGTCCAAAATGAAAAAGAGGTCACAGTTAAATAGATTAGATCAGACAACGGCACCGAGTTCTACAATGGGCCACTTATGGACTACTTTGCTGATGATGGAATTGGGCATGAGAAATCTGCTCCAAGGACTCCTTAACAGAATGGCCTAGCAGATAGGATAAATAGAATGCTCAAGGAAGTCGTGCGAACCATGCTGGAAGAGACCAGTTTGAGCAAGCGACATTGGGGAGAATTTGTAATTACAGCGTGCAACACTCAGAACGTAAGCGGACTCAACAGTCAACTACACAAAATGCCCTATGAGGTCTATCAGTCGTAAGCCTTCCTTAGCTCATATTTGTGCTTTTGATTGTCAATAATATATTCACAACAACGAGAATTCAAAGTTGAATACCTTTTCTCCTAAAGTTAATTAAGGTGTGCTCATAGGATATGGGCATCCTTCTCACAAGGGATATTGGGTACAAGACTACCAGGCTTGTGGAAATAACATGAAATGTTATTTTTTATGAAGCTACTTTAATGCACAGGACCTTGAAAGAAATGGTTGAGGATGTTCATAAGGTCAATGATGTCAGTGTACAATCAAGCATATAAAATTCTAATCATGAAATGGTTGACCATACTAGATCTATGAATGAACAATCTTCACAAAATGTTTCCTTGGTTGGTAATCAAACAACCGAGAGGACCGCTGATGCTAATGAACTTCTTGAGGCCTTGGATCATGAAGACCTGACTGGCAAGTTAGGAACTGGTGAAAAAAAACTGGAAATATAGAAATTGATGACATCATCATCCCTGTTTCTAAAAGTTCACATGATGGCGAAGTACAATCCCCAGATGAACCAGTTTCAGATTTGGCACCAGATGGAATGGAGCAAACAAATGATAAACCAGTTCGTGAAGGAGAGACCGTAGTGGAGGGCTTCCATCTATCAAAGATCTCAGTTGCTAGAATTCACACTACAAAACAATTCATACAGCCAATTGAAGTCAGCAAGCTTCATAGACCTAAATGGCTTCGATATCACCCAGAAAATGTTGGGTTGGATGATGTTGTCAACCCTGTTCGAACGAGGCATGGAACTGCACTGATCACATTCTTAATTTCCCAATCAGAGCCAACCAAGATTGGAGAAGCTCTAAAATCACCGGATTGGATCAACGCGATGTAGTAGGAGCTTTCAGAATTCACCCTCAACAACGTTTGGTACTTAGTAGATAAGCTTACTCATCAAGTTGTGATAGTCACCAAGTGGGTCCTCAAGAACAAGCTGGATGAAGCAGGTTACATAGTCAGAAACAAGGCAAGACTAGTTGTCAAAGGGTATGCACAATGTGAAGACATCAATTTTGATGAGACCTTTGCACTAGTTGCTAGACTGGATGCAATTAGGCAGTTTTTAGCCTATGGTGCATATCAAAACATCATAGTCTATCAGATGGATGCGAAGAGTAATTTTTTGAATGGATAACTCAAAGAGGAGGTGTATGTTGAACAACATCCTGGTTTTGAGCAAAGCACTAAGGTCTACAAGCTACGGAAGGCGTTATATGTATTGAAGCAAGCACCGCAAGCTTGGTATGAGACATTGTCCCAGTTTCTATAAAAGAATGTAATAGGAAAGGGAAGATTGGCAGGACTGTCTTCCTTATCATAGACGTTGAAGACATCATTTTGGACCAAATTTCTGTGGACGACATTATCTTTGGACCAATACATTCATTCATGTGTGAGAAGTTTGCCCAACTAATGAAGAGTAAATTCCAGATGAGTACGATGGAAAAAATGACATGCTTCTTTGGACTTCAAGTTCACCATTTTCTTGAGGGGATTTTCATCCATCAAAGGAAGTACACAAAGGATCTCATGAACAATTTTTTTCTGGAGAAGATAAACAGTCAGAATCCAGATGAGTCTAAGTGTTCGAATCACACCAGATGAAGAAGGAGAACCATTTATCCCAACTAGTTTTAGAGGCATCCTTAGATCTTTACTATATATGATAGCTAGCAGACAAAATATATCGTAAATGTGCTAGATTTCAAGTAAATCCGAAGAAATAGCACGTGGAGGTTGCCAAAAGAATCTTGAGATACCTGAAGTACACTGAATCTCTAGGAATTTGGTATCGTAGGTGTGATGAACTTACTCTCAGCGGTTATTCATATTCAAACTTCGGAGGATGAAAAATTGATAGCAAAAGCACCAGTGCTACATGTTGATTTTTGGATCATAAATTGATAAGTTGGTTCAGTAAAAAGCAACACTATGTTGCAACCTTCATTAGAGAAGCGGAATATGTGGTTGCTGTAAGTTTTTGTGCCCAAACTTTATGGATTAAGCATCAGTTGATGGATTATGATGTTAATTTGAGTTCTGTAAATTTTTTTGTGACAACAATAGTGCAATGTGTATCACAAAGAATCAAATTCATCATTCCAGAATTAAGCATATTGACATCTATCATCATTTCATCCAATACCATGTGGAAAAGAAAGATATCTCAGTGGAATATATTCGAAAAAAAAATAAATTAGTGGATATTTTCACCAAGCCACCCCAAAAGAAAGATTTAGGGAGTTGTGCCTCAAACTTGGTCTTTTAGAATTTGAAGAGATTATTTCTACAATAGTATGAGTCCAAGCTCTCACCTTTGGTTTTCTAGGACTTATGCAGTATAAGCGGAATAAAACTAAGTCTCAGCTCTTAGTTTTGGGTTTTCTGATTCAGAGTACAAACTGACACCCATTTCATCTGGTTGTATAGCCAACCAGCACAAGTGGATAAGGTTGCCACATCAACATTATGATTACATAGAGACCAGTTTGCAGAGTCAGCAAACTTGTCAAGAGCAGGAGATTTAAAGCATTTTGTCTAAGTCAACACTCTTCATTTAAATGTTGATTTGAGAGAGATGTAGAAGGAAGGAATGGAGAGATGATGTGTGGCTAAACCACTGTAACCGTCATCGCGAATATTAAATGAAGATTAAATTCTTTTATTTCTCCTAAAGATCTGTGATGTTGCGAATTCCCAGGAGATCTGATAACTGCAGTAAAGCGGTTAAGCAAATAATAATTTTACACCCAAGGGTGGTCGATCCCACAGGGAATGTACAATAAAAAATCCAAAGTACTAGTTATAATTTCTAGGACATAGAAGTTTGAGGAATTTGAAAAGGGTTTTTGTTTTGGAATTTAAATATGACAGTGCAATAAAATAAAAGGTTTTGAATACAATTAAAGGAAGCACAGATCCTAGGGCAGATAATCTAATCATCAATATGCAATATCAATCAACTCAACAATGGGGAAACATAGATTTTTGTGGATTAAATTCCTTGGTCAGACAATTAAATCCTAGATTATTAATTAGTGACTATCTCCTCTCGGTCTCAAGAACACCAAATTAATCAATCTCAATAATTATCTAATTAATTCCTGTGCAAGTTTCTTCCTTTTGAGACAGAAAACAAACACAATTAATTCTCTCTTCCTGTTAATAATTTTCATCTCTCGATTCATCAATTATTAACTATAAACCTAGATCTCAATTCACCTCTCGGTCCTTCTTTTAATCTAGATTATAAAATTAAATCAGAGAATTAAACCATGCTTTAAGAGTTGATATCAATTAGACATGCATCAGAAAAGAAATCATAACCCTCGAACCTGTTTAGGGTTCTAGCCACAAAACATGACTACAATTAAAGCAAACATATTATTAATGAACTTACAAATAAAGAGGAACCTTGAATGTCTTGTAAAAACTCCAAAGCTTAATTATTCTAAGTGTAATAATGTATAAAAGATCTCTGAAATTCGTGCCTAAGAGTTCATATTTATAGAGGGGGAAAAAGACCTAATTTGAGTATTGGGAAAAAAATAGCAAAAACTGCCAAAACAGGCCAGAAACAGCCTTTTCGGACCTCTGTGTCGATCGACAGACTTCCTGTCGATCGACACAACCTTCTAATCGAAATCCGGGATTGAATTTGTGTCAATTATGGAATTTGGGCCTCTGTGTCGATCGACACAAATCCTGTCGGTCGACAGGAATGTTTTGACCTCTGTTTCGGTCGACACAAATCCTGTCTCTCGACACAGAAACATCTGTCTTCGCAGTCTCACGGTTTTGGCCATAACTTCCTCTCCCAAGCTCCGATTGACCCGATTCCAGTTGCGTTGGAAATCTAATTCAAAGATCTTTCTCTTTCCATGCTCCATTAGCTCAGATTCCATGTGTGGAAGAAGTCGTGACTGTTCCTTTGAACATCATCTGCTTTCGGTACGGGTTTCCAATGAATTTGGCCTAAAACCTGCAAAATTCACCCATCAAAGGCATAACACCCTCTAAAGTAGACTCATGCACATAAATAAGTAAAAACATAATGTAAAACACTTGAGACAATGGAGAAAAATATAGATAGGTGAGTATAAATATGAGCTTATCAAACCCCCCAAACTTGAATATTAGATTGTCCTCAATCGAAGAAAAGAAGAAAGAAATCTCAAGCAGTTGAAAGTGCAATGCCTCACAAGATTCATCACATTCAAGGTTCATCAATCCACATCACACAACCAATTGAAAGAGATAAGATATTCATCAACTTTGGAAGACTCACGGAAAGTGTATTGCTCATCACACAAGTGTTTGGGTTTCAAATGAAAGCACTCACAACATGTATGGAGAAACTTCTACCATAAGCTTGCAAAAGTTCTAAAATCTCCACTGCTGATTTGTGCACACAATTCAAGAATCAAAAAGGACTTTGAAAGGGTTGTAATGAAGGTTTTTTTTGAAAGGTAGGGAAATATGGCCAAATGACTAAATCAATCAAGTTGTACACCCTCAATCAATCTAACCACCTTCTTATAAACATCTACCCTTCTCCTTAAATTTTTCAATTCAACTCAAACATTTTTTTTTTCTTTTAGCTCTTCTTTTGAATCCCTTATACCCAATCAAAAGTTAACACATGATTTTATTCATAGGGTTTATGAGAATTCTAATTTATTTTGAGCTATACAACCTCCCATCTTTTATTCACCACTATACTACAAATTTCTTTTCCACAACACATACTGAAGTACCCTTTCTTCCATCAATCTTATAGACAAGACAAAAACCATTATAACTCCATGTAAATCTCATATATAAGACACAAAAAATGGATTTAGGCACAATGGGGCTTACTAGGGATAATTTCAACATATGAAGGGATAGTGTTTAGGATTGGGCTAACAAAGATGGCCTAAGATCATTTTCTATCCTTGTGCACACTATGCAGTCTCGAAACAGAACAAAAGCAAGTTCTAGAGAAACGAAAACATACATGCGAATCTCTCATGAACAAATAAAGGCTCAAAAACTCACTTGGTTTCAAATTTTCTTCCTTAGTCAATTTCAATCCACTCAAACATCATGCAAGTGTAAGTTTCAATTAGACCCTATCATGCGGTATTCTACATTCATGGGCAAATCAACCACAATCAAAATCAACTCAACTAATCAAAGATCGATTCCAAACATTGCATATAATGCTAAAGGGTTCAATTACTTAAAGATTTTCCTCACATAATATCTATATTTTTTTATTTGGGCAAAAACTTAAACACACCAAATCAAATAAATGCAATAAAAAAAATAAAGCAAGTAAAGGATAGAAAGTTCGAATTTCTTGTCCACATCCCCCCAAACTTATTTCGAACTCGAAGAGTAAGAAAAAGTTTGAAAATCAGACAAGAAACAGAACTGTACCGGACTGTCGATCTCAGACATCGACGTTTTAATCCGCCCGAGGAATTCAGCGCTGCGCGACGAAGATTTGGTGTTGCTGGCACTCTGTGTCGATCGACAGAGGGCCTGTCCATCGACACAGAGCCTTCTGTCAACTCATGCTGCTGTCGATCGAAGTGTTCTCCGTGCACCATGCCTCTGTGTCGATCGATAACCGGTCTGTCGATCGAAACAGAGGCAAGTCCTCCAAATTTTTCTTCTTTCTTTTTTTTTTCAAAATTGAACAACAAAACCAATAACAAAGTAAAGGCAGAAAAAAAAACAACTACGAAACTTGAAAGGAATTGAAATAAAAACAAATAACAGTTGGGTTACCTCCCAACAAGTGCTTTAGTTAACGTCGTAGCTCGACGATACCTATTTTCAGAACCAGGGCGGGCTAGTTCGCACTCGCCTCCCATGAGAATCCACCATATAGACCCACCGATCTTGGATGCCAGCAGTGAGCTCGGGAAGAGACGGTGTAATTGATAATTTTGCCGACTCGTTCCCTTGCTCCCATCTTTGAGCGGCTTGGTCTTCTTTGAACTCCTCACTTGCTTCTTTTTCTTCCTCAGCTGCTTCCTCTCGGAATGTGATTCTGAAGCATTCGGATTGTTGCTGGCTTGTGTCGAGCTTGAATGTGATCCTTTCCTCATTTGCTCGAAGCGTGATCTCCCCACCACGGCAATCAATCAGCGCAGCACTAGTGTCTAGGAATTCCCTTCCCAAGATGAGGGGTGTACTGCCATCTTCCTTCATATCCAAGACTACAAAATCTGCAGGAAAAATTAAATGACCCACACGAATGAGAACATCCTCAATTATACCTTTCGGGCGAGACATAGATCGGTCTGCCATCTGCAAAGTAATTGTAGTCGGCCTCAACTCTCCAATCTTGAGGCGCTGGAAGATAGAGAAGGGCATCAGGTTGATGCTGGCACCAGTGTCACACAACACCTTCTCGAACTTGAATCCCCCGATCTCAACTGGAATGGTGAAGCATCCTGGATCACTTCGTTTGACTGGAAGTTTCTTTTGTAGGACCATGCTGCACTGCTCATGAAGCTTCACGGTTGCATTCTCCACGAAGTGTTTCTTTGCGCTCATCAGCTTCTGAAGATATTTCATGTAACCTGGAATTTCAGAAAGAGCTTCAATTAGTGGAATATTAATTCTTACCTTCTTTAAGTTCTCAACAAAGCGAGAGAACTTGGAATCCTCTTTCTGCTTGGCGAATCTCTGTGGGAAGGGCATCAGAGGTGGTCTGGTAGCATCGGAAGTGGATGAATGCTGCTGAGAGTGCTGGTGTGTCGACTGGCCTGGAGTCTGGACTGCCTGTCGATCGACAGGGGGTATGTCGGTCGACACACCCTCTGCAGTTCTGTCGATCTCCTCCTCTGAATCTGTGTCGACTGCTTCTTCTGGGCCTCTGTGTCGATCGACAGGAATCCTGTCGATCGAAACAGAGGCCGCATCTGCTGGGTCTGCTTCGTTTTCCCCCCCAAACTTGCTTTGGGGCATGCTTGGACCTTTGTAACTCTTCCCGGACCTCAGATTCACAGCTTTGCAATCTTTGTTGTTCTTGGGATTTCCCTCGGTGGTGCTTGGCAGCTTTCTAGGAGTGTGTTGCATCCTGATAGTGGTAGCAATTTGGCTCACTTGAGTCTCAATGATCTTGACGTGCTTGCCAAACAGGTCCATCTTGGAGTAGACTCCTTCCACTTTTTTCTCGATTTTTCCCATTCTGTGGTCCAAAGCCTTGATGAAATTCTTTAGCACTTCATCGAGACTATCCTTCTTCTCCACAATCTCGCCATTCTGCACATCAAAATCAGGAGGTGGTTGTTCGGCAGCTTCAGGCTGAGAGTAGGAGAAGCCTGGATGAGGTCTAGGATGGTAGTGTTGGTATCCCCCTTGCCGGTACTGATTCTGGTAGCCACCACGATTCATGTAGTTCACGTCGGCGATAGGGTCAACCTGTGCAACAGAAACAGAAGCAGAAGTGGTTAGTTTTTCAACTTTCCCCTTTAGCTTCTCAACCTCCTTCTTCAATGCATCATCCTACTTTGCCTCAACAGCTCGGATCTGTGACCTCCTTGGATTCCCCCATTGTTGATCCTGTAGGGACATCCTTTTGAACAGCTTCAGAGCCTTTTCTGGTGACTTGCTCATCAATGAACCTCCAGCTGCATAGTCCACCGACTTCTGGCTTTCCTCGGTCAATCCTCTATAGAAGATATGAGCCTGCTCCTCAGTGTCAACTCCATGGCCTGGGCAGCTCCTCAACAACTCATTCCACCTGCTCCAAACTTCGAACATAGACTCATCCAATCTCCGGTAGAACTGCAAGATTTCCATCTTCTTCTGAATGATGACTGAAGGTGGGAAGAAGGAGGAACTCGGCTCTGAGATCGGCCCATGAACGGATGTTGCTGCAGTCCAAAGCTGTGAACCACGACCGCGCCTGATCCCTAAGTGAGAAGGGGAACAGACGAAGCCGGATCACATCCTGGGTGACTCCTCCTTGCTTGATGGTATCACACACCTCCACGAACATCCTGAGGTGGGTGTACGGATCCTCCACTGCTCGGCCCCCAAATTGGTTCTGTTGAACCATCTGAATCAAGCCGGTCTTGAGTTCAAAGTTATTGGCGGTGATGCCAATAACAAATCCCTCATTCCCGGGCTGTGGTCTGTACTTCTTGGCCATCGCGTTCGGATCCTCATCATCAGAGTCTTCTGGGCGGCGCCTTTCTCTCTCTCTTCTTTCGGCCTCGTGCCTGTCAGCTTCCCTTTCTGCCATGAGTTGCTGGATGATGTCCTTCATCTGAGTGACTTCTTGGACAAGCAAGGTGGCACTCTCTTGAGTAATGAGTTGTGCCTCGGAATCCTCCAAGGTGGCATCTCCTCCATGACTTTGCTTGTGCTTTGTTTGGCTTTTCCCTTCCTTTTTCTGATGGTGGCCTCGATTTCTGGGTCAAAAATCTCGAGTTGTTTGCCCTGGGCCCTTGTGTTCATAAACCTGCAACAAAAACAAAGAAAACGGGAAAATCGGAAGCTGTGTCGATCGACAGAGGGGCTATCGATCAACACGGGTGTTTCCTGCGCCTGTTTCGATCGACAGAGATTCTGTCGGTCGAGACAGAGGCCGAAGACCAGAAAAACTGAACAGAACAATCACGAAATTCAAACACCAAAAAAAATCAAAATCAACAAACTAAAAACAAAATTCAAAACAGAAAAACCAGTTGAAACGAAATTAAAATAAAATTACAGCCTCAATCCATCAGAACTAAAAATAAACTAATAATTAGATTAATCTGACAATTCCCCGGCAACGGCGTCAATTTGATAACTGCAGTAAAGTGGTTAAGCAAATAATAATTTTACACCCAAGGGTGGTCGATCCCAAAGGGAATGTGCAATGAAAAATCCAAAGTACTAGTTATAATTTCTAGGACATAGAAGTTTGAGGGATTTGAAAAGGGTTTTTGTTTTGGAATTTAAAGATGACAGTGCAATAAAATAAAGGGTTTTGAAAATAATTAAAGGAAGCACAGATCCTAGGGCAGATAATCTAATCATCAACATGCAATATCAATCAACTCAACAATGGGGAAAACATAGATTTTTGTGGATTAAATTCCTTGGTCAGGCAATTAAATCCTAGATTATTAATTAGTGACTATCTCCTCTCGGTCTCAAGAACACCAAATTAAGCAATCTCAATAATTATCTAATTAATTCCTATGCAAGTTTCTTCCTTTTGAGACAGAAAACAAACACAATTAATTCTCTCTTCCTGTTAATAATTTTCATCTCTCGATCCATCAATTATTAACTATAAACCTAGATCTCAATTCACCTCTCGGTCCTTCTTTTAATCTAGATTATAAAATTAAATCAGAGAATTAAACCATGCTTTAAGAGTTTATATCAATTAGACATGCATCAGAAAAGAAATCATAACCCTAGAACCTGTTTAGGGTTCTAGCCACAGAACATGACTACAATTAAAGCAAACATATTATTAATGAACTTACAAATAAGGAGGAACCTTGAATGTCTTGAAAAAACTCCAAAGCTCAATTATTCTAAGTGTAATAATGTATAAAAGATCTCTGAAATTCGTGCCTAAGAGTTCACATTTATAGAGGGGGAAAAAGACCTAATTTGAGTATTGGGAAAAAAATAGCAAAAACTGCCAAAACAGGCCAGAAACATCATTTTCGGACCTCTGGGTCGATCGACAGACTTCCTGTCGATCGACACAACCTTCCAATCGAAATCCAGGACTGAATTTGTGTCGATTATGGAATTTGGGCCTTTGTGTCGATCGACACAAATCCTGTCGGTCGACAGGAATGTTTTGACCTCTGTTTCGGTCGACACAAATCCTGTGTCTCGACACAGAAACATCTGTCTTCGCAGTCTCACGGTTTTGGCCATAACTTCCTCTCCCAAGCTCCGATTGACCCGATTCCAGTTGCGTTGGAAAGCTAATTCAAAGATCTTTCCCTTTCCATGCTCCATTAGCTCAGAATCCATGTGTGGAAGAAGTCGTGACTGTTCCTTTGAATATCATCTGCTTTCGGTACGGGTTTCCAATGAATTTGGCCTAAAACCTGCAAAATTCACCCATCAAAGGCATAACACCCTCTAAAGTAGACTCATGCACAGAAATAAGTAAAAACATAATGTAAAACACTTGAAACAATGGAGAAAAATATAGATAAGTGAGTATAAATATGAGCTTATCAAGATCTAAACCGTCATGGATGTTGCGCCTTCAAGTATTTAAGGACAACTTGGACAATCCTCAAAGCCATACTCGTCCTTCAAAATCTCTCCATCAACAATGGCGTATTTTCAAAACCACCGAAGTTCGAGCAAGATGCCTTTAAGCAGAGAGATCTTGCAGTTGCTCATTTGGAAGAGAGAATCCTCATTCTCATAAAGATTCTTTCGGAGATGATTATCCAGCTCTCCACTCTCGGCAAAGGTTTTTACGTCAGAGTCGAAGAGACATTGGATATGCTTCCCATCTGGCCAGGACTACTTCATCTTTGGTGATATGAAAGTTAGTCATGTGGGTCGTAGGATGATCTTCCTTACATCAAGAGAAGTGGAATCTCCATGAATCCCAATCACGAGCTTCAGCAGAAGAAGATGGAGCGAAGCAGTCAGCATGAGATGAAGACCAAGTTTATTGTTCTCATTGTACTTGTACTTTACCACTTTTCAAAAAGTTGTAAGCAAATAGATGAAATAATATAAGTCTCTACTTATTTTGAAGACAATAACTCGTGGTCTCGAAATTGTTCACCTTACTCTTAACTAATCTTACACTCTGGTGTAATCAGTTTTATTTTTTGTCTTGGATTATTGATCGCTAAATTATTTTACTAGCGACTTAGTAAAGCTAATAATATAGCGGCAAATAAAATTATCGAATCCCAGAGGAAAGAAATAACGAAAAACCATAAATACTAAAACATAGTTTCTTGAAATACTAGTTAGGGGGAAATCAAATTTTGGTTTTGGTGAATTTTGAAAAGCAAACAGATTTGCAATTTAAAATTCAAACAGGAAAGAAAATAACTTGATAAATTCAAATATGAGAAGCACAAATTCCAGGGATATCTACCTATCAAGTATGACATGTATGAATGAATTCATTAATTCCCAATTTAATTCCTCTTCGTAGTGAAACATCAGAAAGGTATTATGCACTTTTTTGTTGGAAAATTTATAAAGTAGATTAGTCAATTATTTGTCTCCGCTCGGTCTCTAGATGAATTAACTAACTCCAAAAATCCACAGATTTATTCCTATAATCTATCTCCTTCTGCTCAGACAAGAAATCAAATTATATTATGAAAACTCTTTCCATTGAAAACTATTACAGTTATGTCTCAAGTTCTCAACTAATTAATCCTAAGATGTGGCCAGCAAACTCAAGATTATGAATAAGTACAAATTTCACAAACTACGATGGGAAAGGGAAAATAATTAAATTAATCAAACATGCATACATTGATAGTTCGAAACCCTAAAATCTGAAAGAGATTTAGTTACACATATTCATAGTAAAATTCATCAAAGATAAATAAAACCTGAATTGCATAAACTTGGGTCTGAAAGTCTTCCCACAAAATATATCTTCAACCATAAAACTCAACTATAGCTCGGAATCTCTAAAAACTAAAATCTTGAATGAAGCACACACTAAAAATCGAATTACTGGGATATATATAGAGGTGGAGGTGTATCTTATCAAATATAGGGCTAGAGATATCTAAATCTTCAAAACATGATCAAATCTGAAACTTTTGGATCCGGATCGATCGATGCGGGATTCGCGTCGATCGACGCACTTCAATGGGCCGCATTAATCGACGTGGGTTGTGCGTCAATCGACGTGGACTTGGCTTTCGTGGGTGTACCTCTATCCTTGGTGTCGATCGCTCCTTCAAGCAAGCTGCATCGATTGACACGGATCTGCATCGATCGACGCAGGTCTGAAATCGGAACATCCCCAAATTCTTCACTGTTTCCGACTCAAAATCCTCTTCAGCGCGGTCTCACTATTTTGGCCATAACTTCCTCTCCCATACTCCGATTGACCCGATTCCAGTTGCATTGGAAAGCTAACTTGAAGCTACTATTACACATCACTGCTTTCAGGACAATTTTCTCGTGAATTTTAGCCTAAAACCTGTACAAACACCAAGACGTGCCTAATACCACCCAATATAGACTCATGCATAAAATATATGTATAAACTCAATAAAACTACATAAAATAGTAGAAAGTAATATAGATAAGTGAGTAAAATCATGAACTTATCAAACCCCCCAAACTTGAACGTTTGATTGTCCTCAATCAATAGGCAAGAAAGAAATCAAAAGATCATGTAGTTAAAGTGCAATGCCTACAAGATTCATCACAGTCCAGAATTAAAAATCCACTACACACAAGCAATTTGAAAGAGACAGAAAATTCATTAACTGTGGAAGAACTCACAGGAAGTGTATCACTCAACTCGCAAGTGTTTAAGGTATAGATTAAAGCACTCAACAACATGTATGAAGAAATTCATACCATAGGCTTGCAAATTTTCTAATATCTCCACTGCTAGAATGTGCACACAAGTCTAAGATCAAAAAGGACTTTCGAAAGGTTGTAATGTAGGCTTTTTCTCATAAGGTAGGGAAATATGACCGAGTGACTAAATCAATTGAGTTCATGACTCTCAACACATCCAACCACTATCTATAATCATCCACCTCATCTCCTCATATACATCAACAAACTCAAAAAAAAAAATTCTAGCTCATTTTGAATCTCTTATGCTCTTTTCGATAATTTTGTATTCATTTCTTTTCAGAGAGATTATGAGAATTCTAATTATTTCTTTGAGCTTCTTTTTCACACATCTTTTCACCACTAATTTATCATATCTTATCATCAATTCACCAACCCACCCCATACATACCACAACTCAAGACACAAGTGAGACAATACTTTTCTTAATCTTATAGACAATGAAAGAAAAATTGTATTGGCTCAAAGTGGCTAACTAGGGAAAATTTTATTGTGAAGGGACACTGTTTAGGATATTGGGTTAACAAAGATTGTCTAATATCATCTCCTAAACTTGTGCACACTATGCAGTCTCAACACAGAAAATAGGCAAGTTCTAGAGAAATCAAAACATACATGTGAATCTCACATCAAACAAAATAAATGCTAAAATTTCTCACACAAAGGTTCAAAAATTTTCTTCCACAGTCAATTTCAAATCAGCTCAATCAGCATGCAAGTGTAAGTGTCAAATCAGTCCTATCATGCGGTATTCTACATTCATAGACATCTAACCACAATCTCAATCAATTCAAACTCAACCCTCAATCAATTCTAATCTCACAATCTCATTCAGGTTATCTCAAAACTCAAATTTTTTCCCCACAAAATAGCATAAAATAGAAAAGAAAAAAAATTAAAGACGGAAAGCAGAATAAATAAAAGATAGAACGTTCCATCTCTTGTCCACATCCCCCCAAACTTATTTCCAATTTGAACAGTGGAATAAGTTTGAAAATCAGATAAAAGAGGGAACGATACCTGGTAGTTGATCTCAGACATCAACTTTCTATCCCCTGGAGTCTTCAAACTTTGCGCGACATGAACTAATTGCTTTCGGCACTTTGTGTCGATTGACACAGGGTGCGTCGATCGACGTGAAGCCTTCTTGTCGATCTTTGCTGTGGATGGAAGTGTATTTTGTCGGCTGCTCGGCGTTGATCGATGTTGAGCTGTACTCCAAGATTTTTTTTACTGCAAAACAACTATTAGCAAAAATAATAGAAATTTGAAATAAAAACAAAAATTGAAAAAGGAAAACACGTAAAAGGTTGGGTTACCTCCCAACAAGTGCTTGATTTAACGTCGTAGCTCGACGGTACCTCAAATCACCACCAGGAAGGTCGGGTCCAGACTGGTTTTTTCGCGACCTCCTCTCCATCTTCGTTCTTGAGAACTTGCATCCCCCATTTCTTAGCATCTTCCTCCAGAAGGATCTTGTGCATGCATAATGAAGGGCTGATCCCCTTGATGTCTCTCAATGTCCACCCAATGGGGGACTTGTACTTCCTGAGATGTATCAGGAGTGGTTTGAGTTCCAAAACAGGCGAATCGGAGTTAGAAATCTGCGGTTCTAGACTTGCGTCGATCAATGCATGGTGTGCATCAATCGACGTGGTTGAGATAGAAGAGATCCCTTTACCACGTCACACCATTTCGATTGACGAAGCCTTTGTGTCGACCCTTTTTCCTACGTCGATCGATGTGGTTGTTGCGTCGATCGACTTGGGTGTGTTTCCACGTTTTCCCTTCTTTTTCTGGCTGCATCGGCTTGGTAACCGCTCCCATTTGTTCTTTTTTTCATGTGTTATTTCCTTGGATTTATCTAGCTCCATCACCAGATACACAAGCTCATCGTCCGCCTTATCCTAATCTGAAGACAAAAATAAAGAGTGCAGTAAGCAGTTCTCTAGAAAATCCGGATCAATTTTAAGAGAAGAAAAGGGAGAGGAAATCACCGGATTGAAACAATTGATCATGTGGCACTCTTTGTGGTAGCTCCCTTCATTACGCTTCAGGTGACCGATTCGTCATTAACTCGGAACATTAGTTTGCCTTCTCAAATATCAATCAATGCTCCAGCAGTCTACAAGAAAGGTCTCCCCAAGATCAGCGGGATGTTGTGGTCTTCTTCCATGTCAAGCACCACGAAGTCTGGTGGAATGATGAAGTCCTTCACCTTCACAAGTACGTCTTCTACGATGCCTCTTGGGTAGGACACCGATCTGTCAGCCATCTGTAATGATATTGTTGTTGGTTTGATGCTCCCGATCTCTAGTCGCTGATACGTGCGTAAAATGACCTATATTTTGATGTGTGTACATGCTTGTTTGTGGCTATTTTACTCCCGTATCATATGTTTTTGTCGTATTTTGGTTGTATTTTCGTGTTTTGTGTGTTTGATGTGTGTAGGATAGGTTTTGGGCATAAACGAGCAATTTTGGTGGAGTTTTGGAGGAAAATTGCACGTGTTTGGAGTTTGGAGAGCTCGACCGGCCGAGCGGGTGCAGGACCGGCCGAGCGGGGCTTTCAGAGGGCTCAACCGGCCGAGCAAGTGCAGGACCAATCGAGCAGGAGCGGTCAGAGAGTTGGCTCGGTCAAGCCATGCCTTCCTCGGCCGAGCCAAGTCGATTTTTGGTGGTTTTGGCAGTTATTGATGGCCCGGGCGAGCCATACTTCGACCGGGCGATCCGAGGCTCTGATTGCTTGCCTATAAAAGGGGAAGAGGCAATTATTTGAAGAACTTTTTGTCATTTTTCATATACGTTAGCTAGATTTTTCCCTAGATTCCATTTTTCCATTACAATTCATCATAATCCTAGAGCATCTAGGAGATTAATTCATCAATACTTGGAGGAGATTGAAGATTAAAGGTGGTGGATCAAGGCAACCAAATCCAATTTGGGGAAGATTCCTATTTCTCCTTTCAATTTGTAATGACGTTCATTGAATTCAAACTTGTATTTGTACAATTGAAAGGTATGAAGTTCTAATTCTATTTGGATGTTGATTTGAGTAAGGATGCATGATCATTTGGTTTGAGAATTGCTTGTTTACTTCCCTTTGAGAGCTTGAATTGCACTAGAACTTGTTCCTTACCTCCTAGGTGTAGGTAAGAGCCAACTTAGGAGGTAGTTGACGTGAACGCTGCAGCCAATAC
>JAPKLW010000897.1:91665-168852 GCA_026898455.1 Plectranthus barbatus | reverse complement strand
AGTGAATGTCGATTGATTGTTTTATTCATGTTAGTCATACATTGTTATCATAGGTTTACATTACTTTCCTAGTTGATAAAAAACTACTCAACGATTGATTTTACCTAGCTATAAGAACTTTGCCGTAGTATCCTAGTACTCTAGCAGGCGAAGCGGAGAAGAACCTGGATTTGATATTTTATTCTTGTGTAGTTGAGAGTTTAATTCGATTAAACTTTTAGCCGCATCAGTCGCTTGAAGATTGACAGCGGCATTAAGTTGATGGATGCGCCGAAATCGCAAAGGACCTTTCCAGAGGTCTCTCCTCCAATGACGCAGGGGATCGTGAAGGATCCCGTGTTCTCTCTCTTTAGCGACATCTTCTTTTGAATAATTGCGATGCATTCCACAAACAAGTTGACCCTCTCGTGCTCCAGGAAGGGTCTTTTCTGAGAGACCATGTCCTTCAGAAACTTGATATACCCTGGTATCTCTCGTAGTGCCTCAATCAGCGAGATGTTGATGTTCACCTTCTTCATGTTCTCCAAAAAGCGTGCAAATCTCTCGTTCATCTTCGTTTTAGCAAAACGCTGTGGAAATGACATAGGAGGCTTCTTCGCAGGCGGGCTGGGAGCCTGCGTCGATCGACGTGGACGTGCCTGCTACTACCTCATCGATCTGCTCCACGTCTTAGTTCTCCTGCGAATCCTTCCCTGCCTGGTTTGGCCCTTCATACAATTTTCCCCCTCTTTGAGTGATGGCATTCACTTGATTCCTCTGATTCTGATTTATGGGATTAACTTGAGTGTTACTCAGAAGTTGTCCAGGCTTGTGCTGGGCACCGAGGGCATCGGCGATCTGGCTGACCTGGGTTTCTATAATTTGTACATGCTTCTGCACCTGGTCTACTTTAGTATTCACGCCTGCGATTTCTTGCTCCAGTTTGCTCACTTTATCAGTGGACCCCTGCATGAACTTAGCCAAAATCTCCTCGAGATTTAGCTTCTTCTTCTCCACCACTTCTCCATCTTGCACTGCAAATCCAGGTGATGGCTGCTTCGCAGCTTGGGGCTTTGCGTAGGAAAATCCAGGGTGGTTCCTCGCGTGATTATAAGTGTAGGGTTGGTTGTACTGCTGATATCCTCCACGGTAGTTGTTTTGGTAACCACCCATTTGGGTGAAATTTACATCGGCACAATCCCCCTCAGGCGGAGCTTGCACTGGCTCTAATGCAGCAACTGTCTTCTCCAGTTTTAGTGCAGCAAAGTCTTCCCTTAGTTTCTTCAACTCGGTTACCAAATCAGATTGTTCAGCAACTTTCTCCACCACTTTCTCGACAGCTTTCACAGGCCGATGTCGACCCGAGGACCATCGTTGAGTGTTGTTGGCCATCCTTTGGAAGAATTCCATGGCCTTCTTTCCACTTTTCGTCATGATAGTGTCTCCCAATGTGGTGTCCACCAACTCAACGGTCTTTTCATTTAGTCCCTCGTAGAATTCTTATGCCTATTCTCCTAGAGGGAAACCATGTCCTGGGCAAGATCTCAGTAGCTCCTTGTAACGCACCCATGTCTCATTGAAGCTCTCATCGGGTCTTTGAGCGAATCGGATAATTTCCTTTCTTCTCTGTCTGATGGCGTTTGGAGGGAAGAAGTTTTCTAGGAATTCATTCCTTAGCTCTGTCTATGTACTGATACTTCCCTTGTCCAGTGCAGTAAACCAAGATTGTGCCTTATCCAGCAGAGAGAACGCTAACAGACACATCCGGATGGCACTTTTATTGTCCCCTCCAATCTTGACAGTGTTGCAGAGCATAAGAAACTTATCCAGATGTGCATAAGGATCCTCAGTAGCTCTTCCTCCGAATTGATTTTGCTGCACCATTTGCACCAATCCGGTCTTCAGCTCAAAGTTATTGGTGTTGATGCCAACTCTGAAGTCTGTCTCCTTGAATTGAGGTTTATATTGGTTCGGCATAGCCTTCTCTTCTTCCTCATCGTCAGATTCCTCTGGTTGATTCTGGTCGTCGTCCTCTTCATCATCGGGATTGTCCTCAAATAGGGGGTTGCGGCAAAGACGTCGATTATTTCGATTGTTCCTTTCAAGATTTTGCTGTTGGAGTTGTGCCCTCATGTCTTGGACTTCTTGGAGAAGTACAGCTTGCTCCTCCGGAGTCATTACTGGTGGAGGTGGTGGATCCCCTGGTTGTATGATTTGAGCCATTGGTTGATTAATCGAGCTTGCTTGTTCCTATTTCTTTCATCAGTTCTTTCGGTAAGTAGCTTCAATTTCTGGGTCGTATTCCACTGGCTTTTTCCCACTGGCTTTTGTAATCATAGACTACCTGTACAGCAAAGGAGGTAGTGTAGTAAAACTGATAACAAAACTCAATAAAACAGAAAAGCTCAAAAACTAAAAATCCGGAAAAACAAGCATACGTCGATTGACGTAGGATTGGCGTCGATCAACGTGAAAATGAAATCTGTGTCGATCGACGCGATATGTACATTGATCGACGCCAAACAGGAAGTTAAAAAAATTTGCTTGAAAGTACGAAAAGTTCAACCTAAATCAGTATCTCAATCACAGAATTAATAGTAAGGTAATTTCTATTCAATCCCCGGCAACGACGCCAAAATTTGATCTCTAAATTATTTTATTAGCGACTTAGCAAAGCTAAAAATATAGCGGCAAATAAAATTATTGAATCCCAGGGGAAAGAAATAAAGAAAAACCTTAAATACTAAAACATAGTTTCTTGAAATACTAGTTAGGGGGAAATCAAATTTTGGTTTTAGTGATTTTCAAAAATCAAACAAACTTGCAATTTAAAATTCAAACAGAAAAGAAAATAACTTGAAAAATTCAAATATGAGAAGCATAGATTCCAGAGATATCTACCTATCAAGTATGACATATATGAATGAATCGATTAATTCCCAATTTAATACCTCTTCGTAGTGAAACATCATAAAGGTATTATGAACTTCTTTGTTGGACAATTCATAAAGTAGATTAGTCAATTATCCATCTCCGCTCGGTCTCAAGATGATTTAACTAACACCAAAAATCCACAGATTTATTCATATAATCTATCTCCTTCTGCTCAGACAAGAATTCAAATTATATTGTGAAAACTCTTTCCATTGAAAACTATTACAGTTACGTCTCAAGTTCTCAACTAATTAATCCTAAGATGTGGCCAGCAAACTCAAGATTATGAATAAGCACAAATTTCACAAACTATGATGGGAAAGTGAAAATAATTCAATTAATCAAACATGCATACATTGATAGTTCGAAACCCTAGAATCTGAAAGAGATTTAGTTACACATATTCATAGTAAATTTCATCAAAGATAAAATAAAACCTGAATTGCATAAACTTGGGTCTGAAAGTCTTCCCACAAAATCTGTCTTTAATCATAAAACTCAACTATATCTTGGAATCTCTAAAAACTAAAATCTTGAATGAAGCACACCCTAAAAATCGAATTGCTGGGATATATATATAGGTGGAGGTATATCATATCAAATCTAGGGCTAGAGCTATCTAAATCTTCAAAATAGGATCAAATCTGAAACTTTCGGATCCACTTCGATCGACGCGGGATTTGCATCGATTGACGTACTTGAATGGGCCGCGTCGATCGATGCGGGTTGTGCGTCGATCGATCTGGACTTGGCTTCCGCGAGTCTGCCTCTATCCTCGGCATCGATCGCTCCTTCAAGCAAGCTGCGTCGATCGACACGGGTCTGCGTCGATCAACGCAGGTTTGAAATCCGAACATCTCCAAATTCTTCACTATTTCCTACTCAAAATTCTCTTCTGCGTGGTCTCACGGTTGTGGCCATAACGTCCTCTCCCGAACTCCTATTGACCCGATTCCAGTTGCGTTGGAAAGCTAACTTGAAGCTCTATCCATTTCCATGCGCCAATAGTCTGAATTCCTCATGTGGAAGAAATCTTCACTGCTACTATTACACGTCACTGCTTTCGGAACGATTTTCTCGTGAATTTAAGCCTAAAACCTGTACAAACACCAAGACGCACCTAATACCACCCAATATAGACTCATGCATAAAATATATGTATAAACTCAATAAAACTACATAAAATAGTAGAAAGTAATATAGATAACTGAGTAAAATCATGAACTTATCAATTATTAATCAAGATATATCTGTCCTATTGATGGGTAAGATTGATAGGGTAAACTGTGTGTTAAGGATGACAGTCTTTGAGTATTAGATCGTATTAGAATATTCTTGTAAATTCAAAAACTTATCCTTTACCAGCATAGTGGTGGTTTTGAAAACATCAAAAAGGGGGATATTAAGGAAATATTCCTACCTATTATTATGTTTTGATGAGACAACAATGTATAGAATCCACTAGTTTAGAGTGTCTAGATTTGCTCTAGTTTTTGTGAAACATGTTAAGTTTGTATAGGATATCAATTGAGTTTTAATCGAGCCAATCAAGACAAACTGGAAATCCTCCAATAAGGTGATAGAGGAAACTGAATACTATCCTCAATACCACTTTGGAGATTTTGCATGAAGAAAATTAGTTGATGACACCACCATGAAACTGGCTAGTTTCACTCATGCCTATCACTCTCGCCCACAAAGAGAAGAAGAATAAATCAGGAGGAATTCAATTAAAGGTCAGACTAAGAATGGAAATTCCTTAAACTCTGGAGATCCTGGTGTTGGACCAGTTTTGATTCCTCAGACTGACTAAAAGAGTCCTTTGGACACACAGTATGATGTCAACATCATGCATCAGAAAAGCAGGAGCAAATGCAGTCTTTATGCAAAAGCAACCTGCTCTTTCGCAAAAGAGAGGCGCTGATTGGACATCTTCCAAAATGCCTCTCAACGACAACATTTTTTAAACCTCTAACAATTTGTCTATAAATAGACGAAGTGTCCCCAAAAGAGAGGTTACGTATTCTACCAACTCTCCTGATTTAATAATTTTATAACTTTGTGAAAAAAATCACCGAATGATAAATAATAAACTTTCTACGTTCTAGGCTTTTCATAAGCTAAGCGTGTGCCATCTTGGACACGAGACTTGTTGTTATCTAAGCGCAAGTTATCTCTTTGTCATTTTTACACACCTTGTAATAACATAGCAATCACAATTTTCTGCAAGTTGTGATTCTTTCGGGCGTCTAGTCAAACGGATCAACAAATCCGGGAAGAATCTTAAAGTTCTCAACTTTCTAGAAATGAGGGCGGCATGGTCTACCAACACTTTGAATCTGAGTGACAGAGGAAGCAACGACCTAGGCGAGTACGCAAGTGGACTGGTGGACACTGGCATTCTTCAGCTTGCGATCGATCGTGAGAACCCTTGTATTCAAGAACCTGGTGTATTCCGACTTATGGTCTGAAGAGAGGATGTATGTCACTTGTGTCCAAACCTCTATAAATATTTGTGCATTTACTGCTTTACTTATTTTTCATAAGGATTTAAAATTGAACACTATCTAAGTATTGAAATACATCTATACCCTAAACTAATTTCAGTCTCACTAATCATAATTTTTTAGAGACATTGAGTAACAACCACATTGTAAATGCAAGTTTTTGCTTTAAAATTTTTGCTGCATATGTAAACACTCTGATCTCAAGACCAGCACAACTAGCAAACGTGATTTACAAATGCAAGCAAAGACTTCCCCAACCTTGATAAGCAAACACTTTAAAAGAGTAGACTTTAAGTGTGGAGAACCTAAATTTTGTGATGCCTAAAGCTTGTTCATCCTAGGAATCTATCGTCCAATGAATCTACAAGTAAATATTCCTAGGACTTGTTGGAGACCATTCTAACGCATTCTACTTTTTTAACCTACCATAATGTAGTACCTACAGCAGACGTCTCAGAAAAAGTGACACATTTGATTGGACTCCTTCCATATGTCTCACAACGGATACAAACGGCTAAATATTCATACTTTCAAAGGAGCACCTATAAATAGAGGTTGCAAACCACCTTGAGAAGGTTATAAATTCCTTCATGCCAGAACCGAATCACAAGATCTCTATCTGATTTATGTGAATTCTGCCTTCTTGAAAGCTACCATTTTCAGATCCTAAAGCTTTTACGTTGATTCTATCAGCTTTCTGTGTTCATTCTTGAACACGAGGCTCTGTGCATCTAGCGAGAGCTATCTCTGTTTCTAACTTTCTGAGTAAGAAAACAACTTGGAGTACACTTATCCATTGGCAACAACTGACATTCTTGAGATGAGCTCAAACTTTGACGTAAATTTGAAGGCCAGGTGGTGTGCCCACGCTTCAAGCCTTAAGAAATTCTGGATTGCGAAGGACTTGGCGAGTGCACTAGTTGACTGGTGGACACGGCATTCATCGGCTAGCAATAGATCGTTAACATCTTAGTAATTTCCAACTTAGTGTTTCTAGATTGCGTGTCTAAAGAGTGGACGTAGGATGGTTTGGTCCGAAACTCTGTAAATTTTTGTTTTATTTACTACTTTCTTTAAGCTTTTTGTACTGGATTTAAAACCTAACAGATCAAGTTGTTGGTCCCAAAATTAGAGTACGAATATATGCAGCGGAAGTAGAAATATAATAAACTTGCACTCGTTCTCCTAAACCGATAGAACTTAGTTTAGGGTACTTGATAAAAGTTAAGCTTAGGTATGTCGTTGTTAAGTAAGTTTCACAGTATATACGCTTCAATACTTGGATAAGTATTGAAGGTTTTGAAAGTCAATTTGCGAAACTAAACAAGACAGAAATATAAATTGAAGTAGTGAAGAACACAAGATATTTTATAGTGGTTCGGATCATAAAATCCTACATCCACTCTTCAGACCCTAGGTCTGGATAATTCACTAAGTAAATACAAGCCTCCTTACGATCTATACACAACCCGTTGGCACCTCCATCCTTTAGTCTGCTGTGCTCACTCACCTAGGATCTCCTTGTAAGCTTAGCCTTCAGGTTGAAGTAAGGACGACACCCCGCAGCCTTCTTTCTGGTGGTTGGATGTTTACTGTTACTCCCAAAACTCAGGTGGTTGGCATACGCCCGTGAAAATCAGAATCCTAGAGTAGGAAACTGACTGATATGAATATATCTTTCCAAGATATATTCACCAAAGAATAGCTTCAGCCTCGTGCTAAGAGAGTGTAGTACGGAGTAATAACTTGAGTCAGGAACTCAAGTCTCGTGTATGGAAACACGGAAACTCAGAGAGTTTTAGCATAGAGATAGCTTAGCAATACGCTCTTGTAGAGTGAGAATCATTAAAATTTAAGGTTGATGAGCAGACCTATTTATAGAGGACTTCCTCGAGCATTTTAAATTTTTACCCATTAGACACATAAATCCAGTCGTTAGACTCATGGAAGATGTCGTCCAATCATAGGCCATGCAGTAGGTCTGCTCTGCTCTGCTCTACTCTGCTGTGTAAGTGTACTATACACTAACTTTGTGTTAGACTAAGTTTCAGTCTGAGGAATCCAAGTTTGGATATCCTCATACTAACTTTTACTTAGGCATGAATATGCTGAAGTGTGACCGAGCTTTGCTATTTTCGAATAGCCCGTGCTTTGAAGGTAGAGGCTTTTATACTGACTTCCCAAGGTCAGTATAGCTAGCCCTCATACTGACTTCCCAAAGTCAGTATGGCTTACCCTCATACTGACTTCCTATAGTCAATATGGAAAACCCACATACTGACTTCTCCTAGTCTGTATGGAAAAACACTCATACTCACTTCTCCTAATCAGTACGGGATATCCCTCATTCTGACTTCTCCTAGTCAGTATGGAAGACCTTATACTGAGTACCCAAACTCAGTCTTAGTCAACGCCATACTTGGTGAAAACCAAGTTTCAAGGATTAAAGTTTTAGAACTCTAGAAACTGAAAAACTGACTAAGATGGCTTTTACAAAATTTGACCCACCAAAACACAAAAAGTAAAGGAAGGATTTCTCTAACAAAAATCCAAAGAATTTCCCCCTTTTTGGTGTGGTCAAAGCCATCTTTTAACCTAAGCTGCTGAGGAGTGGATAACTTTAGCGTTTTTACAATTTTAACAATTAGTCATTTAATATGAATGATGTACCGTAAAAACCTAGCATAAAAATACTTATTTAATATGAATGATGTACCGTAAAAACCTTTTCCGTTTCTTGAATTTTGGGGACGATTAGGATGCATTGTCTCGTGATGCGCGTTTTGAGATTTGACTGGAACAGTATGGGAAGCGATGTTATCCACGTGTTAAATCCTAATTCATTGATCCCTGATACGCATTTATAGTGTTGTAACCGATGCAATCTCCTTTGGAATTCAAAATGCCGCCTTTTGATCTTCTGTGCTAACTAAGTGTCAGTTTCTAAACTGAGAGTTAGAAATCAGTTTAATTCCAAATATGTCCTTCAAAAATATTCTAAGTGTTGAAGCAAAAAACATAGTTTTCTTTGACAAGTCAGTATGATCCATGGTAATTCAGAAGAATTGTCGTGTTGTGGAAGCATAAACTGAGAATTCATCCTTCATATAGAAACTTGGTTGAAGGTAAGTTTCTTATTCTTTTGTGGACGCCTCTGGGATGATCTCTTCTGCACTAGGCTATGTGGAGAACTTCATATTGTGTTGCATAGACACCACTTGAGAGGATTTTCTTCAAAGACTGGTTATGTATGAAGTCTTCATGCTGAGAAACACATCAAGTCTGTAAAACTGAGTGTTGGAACTCAGTTTTGATCAGCAACTGATCGTCCAACAATTTTTTCTTCGTCAAACTCCCTTTTCATGAATTGACACCTTTTGTGAATTAGGGAGAATATGAGAAAAATTGAGAGCTGGGACTCAGTTTTATTCTGCATTTATTCCTCAATCAGGATCTCGTCAATTTCCGATAGACCAAGTTTGATGCAAAGCTTCTTGAATCTGGTCTCTGGGAGTGGTTTGGTGAAGATGTCCGCAAGTTGATCTTCAGTACGGATGTACTCTACGGACACGTCCTTTCGCTCGACATGATCTCTTACGAAATGGTGTCTTATGTCGATGTGCTTGGTTCTGGAATGGTGAACTGGGTTCTTCGTGATGCACATTGCACTTGTTAGGTAATGATGTAGATATCCCGCCTTAATGTAATGTTTTGATGTGTCAAAAATATATACCAAAGTCTAGGCCTTAGGGTTATTACCTCATTTAATCCTTGTTTAGAATGATCGAGTTATAATAGTCTAGGAAGAAGGAAACCATCAAAACTGTGGAACAATTTTGAAGAAGACGCCATTCAAACGAGATAACTGTTGAACATACAAGACGAAGACAAGCAGAGCAGAGCGAAGGTCACAAAAACTGCGCAGACAGGTTGTCCAGTCAAGGGTTAGATACTCAAGAAAACTGTGGACATGATCTTCACATAGAAACTGTTGAGAGGCGCTCACAGTTTCAGACCAAGACAGTTTCGCCTCAAGGAATGCGAACATAGCAAGATGTCGAACAAGTCGCAGTAGAACTTCAAGGAAGTCAATAATAAAAGACAGACAAATACTCAGCTGCGGCTGGCGTACAACATTGTTCGAAGTCTGAAACAACAAGTACAAACTGCTCAGAAAAGAAGGACGTTGTAGCAGAAAAAGTAGAAAGGTAAGCGGCTTTTGCAGAGAAGGATGGAATATGATTGGACATTCTTCTTAATGTCTCTACCGGCTATTTTCTGGGTTCCCACCTATAAATAGCAAGAACAACAGAGACAGAAAAACCTTTCCATCTATGAAAACCTTCGCATATTTGAATCTCCGACACACTCATACTTGCCTCTCTATAGAAGTCAAATCTCAAACATTAAACACTATTAAAAGAAAAGGCATTAATATCGTGGTTCATTTATTGAACACGAAGCATTCATTGCTTAGAAAATCTTTGGAGATTCACCGCGTGACCTTGGGTACACGAGGGTTAAGTCAGCTGACTTAATCTATTCTCTAGGTGTTTTTATCTTTCGAGTAAGAACACAGCAGTCTACTCTTGCAAAGGAAAAGAAGGTTATTACGGGCAACTACCAAACTATGTACGTTCGGGAAGAACTCAACCATCCAACTTCTAGTCGTTCCAGAGAGAAGCCGCAGAGCCTTCGAAGGACTGAAGAAGGAGTGAAGTACAACTACCTGGGCAAGTGATCCATTGTGCTGTGGATGGAGGTTTCTACAGCAACTAGCTATAGATCGTGAGGATTGTATCTTCATAACTTAGTGAATTACCTGATCAGATATACGAAGAGTGGACATAGGACTTAAGGTTCTGAACCACTATAAATATCTTGTGTTGTTTTACAGTTTTATTTACCTTATGCACTTTAAAGTTTACAATTATATCTTGAAACCTTCAACACTTATCCTGTAAGTGTTGAAGTGAATAAACTGTTAACAACTCATACCTGTAAAACTGCTAACCTAATCTGTTCGCCAACATAAACTGTATTTCTAAAACTGCCAAGCAAAAACTGTATTAACAAGAAACTGAATTGCTCGACAATTAGAGTGTATTAATCTGCTTTTATACTTCCACTGCACTTTATACGTACTCTGATCTTGGACCAACAAGTGGTATCAACGCAGGTCGATCTTTCTAGACTGTTCTTTTTTTAATCGCTTAAGACTGGAACCGTACTTCCTTACACTCTAACTGTTTGTCTGGTGTGTTTAGCGAGCAGATTATTTTAAGAAAATGATGACTTATCCTAGCCTTCCCAAGTACAATCCAGAGAAATTTGAAGTATGGAAGAAGAAGTTTCTCATTCAACTAAGAGCTCAACATCCAGAGATGGATGAAATTCTGACGAATGGACCTCTGAAGATTCAGATGCCTAAAGTTCGCCATGCGACAGGAGAGGATACAGGCAATGTCGAGTACGTAGACAAGCCAAAGGAGGACTGGACATTTGAGGACAAGAAACGTCATCAGGTCGATTTCATCACGCAAGAAATGATCATACAATTCCTCCCAGATTCCCTCCAGGATGCACCCGTAGAGAACAACACAGCCAAGGAACTTTTGGATTGGATCAACGATCTCACTAAAGAAATAGAAGCGATAAAATGCAACAAGAAACAGGTCGTCATGGAAAAGTATGTATCCTTCCAGCTGTTACCTGGCGAGACAATCAAATCGATGGAAGCAAGGTTCAACGCCATCGTCAGCGAAATGAAGAACCTCGGTAGAGAAGAAAAAGTGGCAGATTTGTATGGCAAATTTCTTTCAAGATTGCCGAAGGAGGATTGGTTTGTTAAAACCACTAGTTTGAAGACCATGGATCTCTCAAAAATGTCCACCAAAGAACTGTTCGCCGAACTTCAAGCCCATGAATGGGACATCCAAATGGTGAACAAGAATGAAGTTGTTCAAACTCCAAATTCAACAGCTGATGGTGATGCAGAATTCGTCATAAGGAGAGACTTCCAAAGGCGTTCAAAAAGGCCAATTTATTTCGAGAAAACTACCTATCAATCACCAGCGAAGGACGACTCTAACACAGTTCGAAAGAAGGAAACTGAACTGTCAGTTGCCAAACTGGAGGAACAGTTAAAGAACCTGATCATGCTTCTCGAGAAGGCAAAAGGAAAGGATAAGGAAGCACAATCCAGTGAACAAAGGTTCACAAAAAGAGAGCCACGCACATGTTATGAGTGCAACTCTTCAGACCATCTGAAGTATGAATGTCCTCTAATCTATCAGGAGGAGCGAGACAGACTGAAGAAGGTGTTCAAAAAGAGAGCATCCAGAGCTGTCGCCCAAGCAATGCTCACAAGGACCGAAGTGCCAGACGTATCGGACCATGATGATGGATACTACACGTCTGAGGATGAAGGAGATGAGGAAGCATTACTTGCTTTCATGGCAGCGATTTATGGAGATGTTACTGATAGTGAAGAAGAAAGCGCTTCAAACTACGAAATTCTTGTAACGACTAATCTACCCTCATCTAGTACATCTATTTGCTTTGATGATAACTCTGAACCATGTCATTCAAGCTCATATGACATCACTTTCAAAAATATTATCAAAGAATTTGAAAATTTTCATGAAATTAAAGATAAAGTAATTAGTGAAAATGCCTCACTGAAATCAGAAATTTCCAATGAAGTCGAAAGAACGAGGTCAATCAATGAGGAACTAGAAAATCTCAAGGAGGAACATTCAAAACTTCTTAAAGATTTTGAAAATGTTTCTAAATAATGTGATTCCTTGAAGAAAACCGAACCTATCAAATGCGAATGCTCTTTCAAAAAAAGTTCTAAGAAATTAGATGAAATTTTGAATGTCCAAAAACAATATTTTGATAAACGAAGAATTGGTTTTTCAGAACCTCAATATGATACATCTATAAATAAGCATGCATTCACATCAAGGACAAAAAAAACACCCTTGCGCTCTTTCAAAGCAAATCTTAGTCCATGTCATATGGTTGGGAAAGGAAAGGACAATCTCGACCAGTAAAGCAAGGTGTCAAGACCAGATGCTGGTTAAAAACTGACCTTAAACTGGCACCTCGACAGTACAATGACATAGTTCGAAAACTGTCTATACCAACTGTCGAGAGGAGAAATGGTTCTTCCTCTAAACTGGACAAGCTAAGCAACATGTAAATGTTGTAAGGAAGTCTAATCGACAACCGGATAGAAATTCGAGAAGTCTTGATAGATCACAGTTTTATCAAAACAGTCATCCGAATAGGGAGAACACCTATTCGAGGCCTGAGTCGAGATAGTTCTACTCTCAAAAGACTGTGATGGCTACACACCCGAGAACAATTTCTCGAGACTCTTTCCAGAACAGTCGCTTCAGGAAGAGTACACACACCACAATGTTGCATAACATGCATTCACACAGCACACACTTTCCCAGAAGAAAGGTAGATAAATCATAGAAAAGTGATTTAGTTTCACGAACTGTAAGAGTGAAACAAGTGTGGATACCACAAGGTTGGGTCCACAACACTGACCTAGCAGGACCCAAAAGGATGCGGGGCCCTAAATAAATTTTATGCATTGCAAGGACCGAGTTCTCAAAAGAAGACAAAAACATTGATACTAGACACCGGATACTTAGCTCACTTGATAGGAGAAAGGGGTCTAATCAAGAACCTTAAAATGTATGAAGGAGCATCAGTCAGTTTCGGGAACAAGGCCATGGGATGAGTGATTGGAAAAGGATACGTGGAGCACAACGGAATCATCATTCAGAATGTATCCTTGGTAACAAATCTGAAGCACAGTCTTCTTAGTATAAGTCAACTGAGTGAAAGTGGCTATATTGTCAGATTTGTAAAATCAGAATGCCAAATAATAGATAAAGTGACACACAAGATCATAATAAGAGGAATCAAAAGAGGAGGTCTATACAATGTAGATTGGTCCAGTGGAGAAAGAGGGACATGCCTCATAGCACTCAGCTCCTCAGAAGGCATAAACTGGTTGTGGCACAAGAGACTTAGCCATTCTGAACTTCAACTCGATCTGACATCTGGCGAAGCATAATCTAGTTGAAGGACTGCCACATAAGAAGTTCCCAAAAGAAGGAGTGTGTAAATTGTGCCAGCTTGGAAAACAGACGAAAGCCTCCTTCAAGAAAAGACCAGTTACAGCAAGCACTAAAATGATCTTGGAACTGCTCCACATGGATCTGTTAGGTCCAGTTACCCCACCCAATATTGGAAAAAGAATATATATATTGGTGGTTGTTGATGATTATTTACGATATACGTAGGTGGTGCTGCTCAAATATAAGGACGAAGTGAAAATTTAACTTTCAGAACTGATTACACGCCTTCAGAATGACAAAGGAGTGAAAGTCAAGAGGATAAGATTAGACAATGGGATAGAACTTTGCAATGGACCTCTTATGGACTTCTGTGCTGAAATTGTAATTGGACATGAGAAGTCTGCTCCTAGAACTCCTCAACTAAATGGTCTTGCTGAGCGAAGAAACAGAACACTCAAAGAAGCAGTGAGAACCACGATGGCCGATACCGACCTTGGAAAAGGATTCTGGGGAGAAGCCTTGATGACAGCCTGCTAAACACAGCATAGAAGTGCATTCAACACGCGTCTGCACAAGACACCCTACGAGATCTACAATGGTCGTAAGCCTTCTATAGCTCATCTTCGTGCTTTCAGTTCTCCATGTTATATTCACAATAATGGGAAGTTTAAGTTGAATACCTTCAGCCCAAAGGCTGATGAAGGTGTGTTCCTAGGGTATGGACATCCTTCATATAAGGGATATAGGGTATTCAACAAGATAACCCATCTTGTGGAAATAACATGTCATGTTGTTATTTATGAAGCTACCTTAGTGCGCAGGACACTTCAAGAACTGAGTCTACGGAATCATGAGATCAAGGATGTCAATGAGGAATCTAAGAGTGATGTTGATCATAATCAAACAGTTCCTCTGATTAGATCTATGAATGATATACCTGAGACTCCAGTTGCCTCGACTGAACCACAAGCAGCCGATAGGGCTGATGATGCAAATGCCATCGTTGTGGCCTTAAAGACCACAAACATAGAAGATTCTGGTGAAAAGAAACCCCCTGAAGCACAGAATGTGGTCTTGGAAGCAGAGGAAGCTGAAACCAAGGAAGTCAACCATGAAGATGCTAAAGAAGCAAAATCAGCGGGCGAGCCGATTACTATTCAGAATCCAGATGCTGATCAGAACGCAGTTCCAGAACAACAAGATGAAGGAGCTTCGGACAAAGGAGAAGAAATAGTTCCAGAATCTAGCACTGAACCATCTCAAGGAGAACATCCTACAGTTTCTGAAGATCCAGCTGCCCGTGATGAAGCTGTACCTGTGAAGAAACCTAGTTGGCAAAGAGATCAATCCAAAGAAGCCATCATTGATGATATTGGAAATCCTGTTCCAACTAGACAAGGGACAGCACTGATGTCTTGCTTCTTATCCCAGATCGAACCAGTAAAGATTACAGAAGCACTTCAATCAACAGACTGGATAAATGTGATGCAGGAAGAACTGAATGAGTTCACTCGCAAACAATGTGTGGTATCTGGTGGATCAGCCTACACATCATTCTGTGATTGGTACCAAGTGGGTCTTCAAGAATAAGAGAGATGAGACCGGTACAATTGTTCGAAATAAGGCAAGACTAGTTGCAAAAGGTTATGCAAAATGTGAAAGGATAGACTTCGATGAGACGTTTGCACCAGTGGCCAGACTGGAAGCAATTCGACTATTCCTAGCGTATACAACCTATCACAACTTCACAGTTCTTCAGATGGATGTGAAGAGTGCCTTCCTCAACGATGAATTAAAGGAAAAGGTCTACGTCGAACAACCTCCAGGATTCGAACAAGAAAATCAAGTCTACAGAAAAGCTTTATATGGATTAAAGCAAGCACCTAGAGCATGGTATGAAACTCTCTCACAGCATCTGCTCAAAAGTGGATTTGAAAACGGTGCTATAGATCGAACATTATTCAAGATAAAGGATGGAGAGAACATCCGACTTGTTCAGATCTATGTAGATGGCATCATCTTCGGAAGCAAAAATACAAAGTTATGTGAGAAGTCTTCCCAGTTAATGCAAAATAAATTTCAGATGAGTATGATGGGCAAGATGAACTACTTTCTTGGTTTGCATGTTTATCGGTCTCACGAAGGTATTTTCATAATTCAGAAGAAGTATATTCAAGATCTGATCAACAAATTTTGTCCTGAGAAGACAAAATCACTAAGGATTCCTATGAGCACCAGTTCTCAGATCACTCTCGATGAAGAAGGAGAACCTATCAACCCGACAACTTATAGAGGAATAATTGGGTCTTTAATATATCTAACTGCCAGTCGACCTGATATATCTTATGTTGTGGGTGTATGTACAAGATTTCAGGAGAATCCTAAGAAGTCACACATGGATGCAGCAAAGAGAGTTGTAAGATACCTCAAGAGTACAGAGTCTCTGGGTATCTGGTATCCCAAAACTGATAGAATCATGTTGAATGGATTCTCTGATTCAGATTTTGGAGGCTGCAAAATTGACAGAAAGAGCACAAGCGGAACCTGTCAGTTTTTAAAATATAAACTAATCAGCTAGTTCGGCAAGAAATAACATTCCGTGGCTACATCAACCACAGAGGCAGAGTATGTAGCTGCAACCAGCTGTTGTGCTCAAGTGCTTTGGATAAAGCAGCAGCTTAAGGATTATGGAATAGATACAGGATGTGTTCCTATCTACTGTGATAGTAACAGCGCAGTTTCAATCTCGAAGAACCCAGTTCTTCATTCAATGATGAAGTTCGTTGATATTCTTCATCATTTCATCCGAGACCACGTCGAGGAGGAGGATGTCTCTGTGGAATATATTAGAAATGAAGACCAATTAGCGGATATATTCACTAAATCGCTACCTGAGGCTCGTTTCGAAGAGCTATTCATCAAATTAGGTCTTCTAGAGTTTGATGGAATCTCAAGAGAAGGAGATGATAATTGATTGTTTCAAGATGTCAAACTGTACATATTAAGAGATAGTGATTAAGTCAATTATAGTTTGTCATTATTTGCAGTTTGTTGAAGAAATTGAAAATAAGACTTCATTAATTATGACAAGGAAGATACATTGTTCATATTAGATCCATGGAGTCTACATCTACGGAAAGTAGTAGAAAGCACATTTTGAAGGATAGTAGTCGATGGGAATAAGTCTGGTTCCATCTTCCGTGAGGAGAGGGAGTCGCTTCTCAATGAGCCACCCTAGTTGCATGCCGTATGGGATGGTGACCTCAGGAAGATTTTTGATTGCAGTTATCAGGCGATCGAAGATGAAAGCAGCCCAATCTACATCAGCCTGATCTTCAAATGCCATCAAGCCTTCCATACCAACTGTGAAAAATGAGTAGTCTGAGAAGGGTAGCAGACTATCATCTGGTTGATTATGTCAAAAGTCTCCTTACAACGTGACTTGAGGAAATCGCTAGACACAGTTGGATGGAAACCGACCTCAGCTACCCTCCACCGTTGCCATGCTGACCACTCAGGACCTACAACATACTGAAGATAGTCTTTGACCGGGATGCCACCCTGTTTAAGTCCAAACTCAGCAAGAACATAGTCAGCAGTCAAATGGAACTCCTCATCATTAAGATTAAAGTAAATCTCATTCTCCGTGACCGTGGAATTGTAGGCAATCACCTTCAATAAATCTTCATGAAAGGGACAAGGTTCCTTACCCAAAAAGGAGTCAAGATTATTGGCCTCTAATTTTTCCAGCACTTCTTTAAAAATGGCATGGTTACTCCAGTTCTGTCGCCAGAATCCACCATAATAAAGGAACTTGTTCCTGTGGATAGAAATCTTCAAGTGATCGGTCACAATGTCCAGAGGAAGATTAATTTTTTTTGGTTCCGTGTAGCAAAGAAACTTTAGCAAATATGAAGTTATAAATATTACTTCAGAGCAAGAGTATTTATTGGTGAACTCTGTGCGAGAATCGATGAACTAGAATTGATTGCCCTGCATCTCCTTACTCCAGAATGGACGTAAAGACAAAGTCTACAAGAAGCTAGAGGAGCAGACCATGCAATCAATCAATCAATGGACGTACGGATACGATTTCAAGATCACCTATCTACTCCTAAAAGAAGGATGTTCAGATTTTGAGATCTCAAAATTCTGAATCATATACATATGTCTGCAGTGTACAGTTAGGGAAACTGTATTGTCAAAGCTCTGAGAATCAAGACTTAAAATTTGAAGATATGTCATTCCATTAACATGAAATACATTACTGAAATAAATATCTACAATATACAAAAGATTCAAAAATTTGATCCCAGTTATGGAGAGGGATGAGGTCTCGGGGGATGGAAGTCAGAATCCCTGATGTTGGTTGGGCCTTGCACAAGGGACGGGAATTTCTGCTCCAAAAGCCAGCTCTGTTGCATCCCATAAGGAATTGGGACGTCAGGCAGAAGATCCAAAGACTCCCGCACCTGGGTAAAGACGAATGCAACCCAGTTAGTTGTCTCTTCACCTTTGAAGGTCATGATTCCCTTCCAGACAGCTGGAGAAAAATCCAGATCCAACAGAGGGTTGCCGACGATCATGTGGTTGATAATGTCAAAAACCACTCTATATCGAGACATCAACCAGTATGCTGAGGTCCTTGGGTGGAAATCAGCATCAGCCTCCCTCCATCTGCGCCAGGCAGACCATTCCTGCGCTTTCACACCTTCCCAACAGTTCTCAACAGGAGTGCGACCTCGGGGGAGCTCAAAGTGCTTAGAAAAGGAATTAGGAGTCCAGCGAGACAGTTGGCCATTGACGACGCCAATAATTTTGCCCTCTCCTGAGATGAGGCTGGAATAGGCAAACGTCCTCAGGACATCCTTTTGAAATTTATTTGGCCTCAAGCTCACGAACTTCTCTAAACCGTTGGCTCGTAAACTTCTCATTACATCTTCATACACCTGAGGATCGGTCACATACTCGACCTGCAGTCCAACCCTATGGAAGATTTTGTTGTGATTAATGGAGATGCTCTTTGCAGAAAACATGGTTGTGAATGGATACCGAAGGGTTATCTCAGTAGAATATGAGAAGTGACGCTGGTGATATCTTCGTGAAGAGATATTTATGAAAGTGACCGAGCGATGTTTGAGATGATACCCTTCCATTTAAATGCAGGGAACGACAATCCAAGAAGATTCAACGCTTTGTGTCTACATTCAGAATCTGAAGAGTTGTGAATTGAATATCCGACAATTGTTGTATGGACATACAATCTCGACGAGTGATAGATTAGATCGACAGTGACCTGCATATATCATCCTGTGTTAGAGTACAACACTACCAAATCATGGCCTGCGCAGATATTCTTAAGAACTAATTTGCTATTGTGCATGGAAACTGTCAAAGCCTCAAGAACCATTTTCAAAGGGGGAAACAGTTTCTACCTGGCCAAGGAAGTAGAAGCTCAGTTCTCTTGTTAAAGATAGCTTTTCAAACTATCTTATGCAACTCTCGGTGGCACATCACATTAAATCCGGAATAGCATGATGGCGTATTACCGGGAGCCACGTCAATCTTTCTATACGCTGCTACACGGCGTGCAAGTTGACTCGAACAGACGCATATGTCATCATCAATCGCAGTCGTTGAAGATAAAAAGGGGTTTAATCTCAGCCTATGATTTTTGCTAAAATCGATCACCAAAAATCCCTTAAACCCATCATGTCGTCTTCTTGATTATTACACTTACTGCCAGTCCATCAATCAAGATATCTATAGGGCTCAAACCAAAAGTTTCCAAAATCAACCATACTCCATACCTAGTTCATGCCAAAAGAGAAAAATCGAATCATGGATGCCAGCGCTTTCTGATAATCCAGAACAGCTTGTTGTCAGTGAGGAAACCTCACAGGATGAACTATTTAAGATAGTTGAAGACTCCAGCACCATCGATCGACAGCTTCTTATTTCACAGCTCATGAAGGAGAAAATTCTGAAGTGGAAGAACTTCCTCTCGATCACCACTGACGAGACGATCGCCCAAGAGATTGCTGGAAAGCACTTAACTGAGAAGTTAACAAAGTTCCTAACTGCATGTCCTCGGAGGTACAACCCTAATTGCGTCGTTGCGTTCTATAAAAATGCCACATTCAACGAAAAAGATCAATTCTTCCTAACTACGGTTGCCACGAAGAAGATAAACGTTGATCCTGCTCTTATTGCTCAACTCTACATCTACCAAAGACCAGAGTCCATATCGCCACTATCTTCAGAACAAGGATGAATTAAAGGCTCACTGGCTAAAATGGAAGAAGCCCGAGGTACCCAAAAAATTAAAGCCGCCACAAAGGTATCCAAACTGAATCCATCGTACAAGATACTCAATGAGATCGCGCTAAGGATGATTTATTATGGGATTGGATCCCTATCTGAGCTAAGCAGTCCTAAATACTCTCTTATGAAGGCTCTTGATGACTGCTCTGGAGGAGATTGGGCGACATACGTCTTTGGTAGATTACTGGAGAACGCAAAGAAGAACAGAGATATTCCAACCAAATGAAATTTTTCTTCAAGCATTGGTTTAGGTTTGAAGGTTAGCTACCTTCTTGAGCGCATTCTAGGAACACAAGATGAAGGAGAAGATCTCATATCATCCGACTTTATTCCGCCAAAGGTTCCAGTTTATTGCGTAACTCAAAAGGATGAAGCAGATTACAGTTTGGATGACATGGAAATAGATGTTGAGACATCTGAGGATCTCAATATCATTTCAACAGTTTGCACTGCTGAAGATCCCAATAAATCAAAGAAGAAAGGCACCTCAGCTCAAAAGCCTGAACAGATGCGAAACGGAAGAAAAAGAATACAAACAGATATCTACTCTGAAGATGCTTCATAGCAAGATAACCAACCAGTTGCTGAACAGCTTCGACATAAGCAGAAAAATAAGAAATTGATGGATTTATATACTGAAAGCATTATGATTGGTATATTATGTACAAGGTCGATTGGTTAATATACTGGGAATCATAAATGTGTTATGTTCATCTCCTGTCTGAATTAACAAACATGTGTCGCAAACGCAATTATCCTCTTATCTCGTCGATAGGAAGATCATACGGTGTGTAGTAGATCACGGAAGATCGTATGGATCGTTTGACCTAGCGAGATTAAATAGATATCACAGCTAAGATAGTTCTAGGATAAACTATCGGTGTAGGCTGCAGCATACGCGGTAATAAGCATCTTATCTTGGATGGCTTGGTATGCTGGTGTGGGGCACACATTGATAAGTACCTAAGTCGAGATCGATTCATTTATCTGACATTAAAAGAATCTAGATCTCTATGGCTTGATGAGATCCTAAGCCTATATGAAGGTACAGAAGTATACACAGATTGTGTATCACTTTGAGGTGCAGTGAAAGGCTCTAGTTGAGCTTGTATATCTGTATCTTGGGTGAAAGCAGTTTCTATATGATTGTCTGGTACTGGAACTAGGTAACCACATCCAGTATAGGATGGTGACATTCCCTGAGCAGCTCAAAAGGTTCGTTATGCTAAATTCCTGCAGGCTGATTAAGTTTAAGCATAAGTGAAAAGGTTTGATTAGATTGACTCAGGAATATAAGATGTTAATTAATTAAATAGCTTGTCAGAGCTTAAATTAATTAACGAATGTCTGTAACCTTAAATGTGGGGATAAACTGAACCCATGCAACCCGTACCTCAAAACGTGGTAGCAAATAGGTAGGACAATATTGATTCTCTGGTGGAATGAATCAATATTAATTAATTAATTATATTCTGGGTTGAATATGGGAATTAATTAATTGATAGGCCTTATTTGTTATTTGCATTATGGTCACTGGTCTGGCCTATGAAAACTCAGGCCCAATAGAAGTCAAGTATTTTCCTATAAATAGGCCTCAGTTTCTCAGATCACAACACACCACAAGATCATATGTTGCAGCACAGCAAACCAGTATTTTGAGAGCTGTGGTGATCGACTAGATCTGAGAAACGAGGAGGAAATTCTGCTTCTCAACCGGGCAAGGAATCCGAAGGGAATCTTCACCAGATATTCGGATTGGAGTTGGGATACAAATCAGTAGATCAGATCAGGAGGATCTTCTTTATTCTCTCCCTCTTGTTGTCAAAAATTATTGTTTCATTTTCATAGATTTAATTGTTGGGATTGTATACTGAAAGCATAAATGATTAAGTGTTTTGTAAACTGGCCTTCATTTATGTGTTGCATCAACAATTCTCGCTATCTGATAAATGTGAACATACGACGAACTATAATATCCTTTTATCTCGTAGATAGGGATGACCATATGGTGTGTAGGAGATCACAGAGGATCATATGGCTCATTTGACCTAGAGAGATATAAACAGTATCACAGCTGAAATAGTCCCTGGATAGGTTGTTGGTTTAAGCTGCGGCACATCGGTTCTTAAGTGGGCTTATCCTAGCTACTTGATGTGTCGGTACATATTTATGTATTGATGGGATCAACAGTGGGATGTGCCATTCTCATTGACATATGAATGAGCCAGATCCCTTACAAACTTCCTATGATCTTAAACCTTACTAAAGGATAAGGGGCACATACTGATTGACCACACTTTAATCTGCTATGGTGGCGAGTCTTTTATGTACTCTAATATCTGCATTTTGGGTGTTGGCAATTTGTGTGGGGTCTGCTTAGGCTGGATGTATAGGTAAGTATATCCGTTTCAGGATGGTGACATTCTCTGATAAGCTCACAAGGTTCTTTATGCTACGTCCTGCAGGCTGAATGATTTATTCAAGCATAAGAGAAAAGGAGTGAGTGGTATTAATCAGGAAATAAGATATTAATTAATTGTGGCTGATTGTCATAAGCCAAATTAATTAATGAATGTCTAAAACCTTAAATATGTGGATCATGTTAGTATAATGTAACCTGTTCCTAATAACGTGGTAATAAAGGGGCGAGTCAGCATTGTTACCGTGGTGAAGGTTAAAACAATGTTTTATTAATTAATAATGTTCTGGGTTGAACAAGGAAGAATTAATTAATAAAGAGGGTCCACTTTATTATTTGCATTTGATCCCTGGTCTAGCCCACAAACTGCTCAAGCCCATTAGGGTTAGGGTTTCTCAAAACCCTAACACTATATAAAGGATTTCTCTCTTAGATCAGATGTAGCCACCACAGTATACAATTAAATTTTCAAATCAGAATATTGAGTTAATAGAGAGAGAGATCGGCGGCGGTCAGGAGGAGGGTTTTTTGATCAAATCCTCCGGCTTCCTGATTCAACTTGGTAGATAATCCTCACCAGATTTCCAAGGAGCAAAGGAACAGATCAGAAGATCAAATTTGTAGGAACACAATCAAAGAAGGGTTCCATTCTGCTTCAGATTTAAATTCATCGTTCATCCTCTGATCTAGATCTGTAGATCAAACGATTGAAGATCACGTATTCTCTTGAATCCACCCTATGAAATTAATTATTGTAGAAGCATGAATAGGGTGGCATGGTTTATTTAATTGAATTTGTTTTTGATATCCTAAGAACGGTCCTGCGAATTAAATAACAACTCATGTTGTTAGTCGTAGACTCGAATCCTACAATTGGTATCAGAGCCAGGTTCCAGTTCTTAGGCTCTGTCCTTGATAAAATTAATTAAATGAATATGTATGTTCATGGATGGATTTAAATTGTTGTGGATGTTTTTTATTCTTGTGGCCTTCTCGTTTTGGTTTTTTTATTTTTCACCACGAGAAAATCCATGGTTAGATTGATAAGGAAAAACATATGTAATAGATCTAGATTTGTTTTGTATTTTTTATTCAATCTGTAAAATATTCAAAAATCAAGTTGAAGATGGAGAACAAGACTTCCCAGCAACCTGTCAACCACCAGCCGCCACCTATAGGCGACCGGCGACCGTCGGTCGACGGCGGCGCATGTGTAGGATGGCGGCGGTGAAGGGATTCATGAACTGAATCACGAAGTCCGTTTGCCAAGGATCGTTAATTGGAATATCAAAAATAAATTGCTATGCCTATGAACAATCCTAGCATGCTCCTATATTATTATGCATAAGAAGGTTGTGCGGAATACCTGGATTGAAGAACGATGAAGAACGCGTGCGTAGAGATGCCCTTTGATCTTTCCCACGCACCAAGATTTAATTTCCTAACAGATTGAGGAAATTAATCTTAAGAAAATAATAAGATATTTTCGAAAATTAAGAGGAGAGAGAAGAAGAATCCTCCTGATCTGATCTTCTGATCTGTATCCCAACTCGATCTGAAAATCTGGTGAAGATTATTCTATCAGATCCCTTGCCCGATTGAGAAGCAGAATTTCCTCCTCGTAAACTCAATCTCAATCGATCACTAGCAGCTCCCAAGGCTCTGGTTTGCTGTGTGCAACTTGTGATCTTATGAGAAGTAGGTGCAATTGAGTTATGAGGTACTGAGGCCTATTTATAGGAAATTCTTGGCTTCTATTGGGCTTGAGTTATCATGGGCCAGACCAGGGACCAGAATGCAAATAGCAAATAAGGCCTATCAATTAATTAATTCCCATATTCAACCCAGAATATAATTAATTAATTAATATTGATTCATGCCACCAGAGAATCAATACTGTCCTACCTATTTGCTACCACGTTTGAGGAACGGGTTGCATTGGACTCGGTTTATCCCCACATTTAAGGTTACAGACATTCGTTAATTAATTTAAGCTCTGACAAGCTATTTAATTAATTAACATCTTTAATTCCTGAATCAATCCACTCAAACCTTTTCACTTATGCTTGAACTTAATCAGCCTGCAGGACTTTAGCATAACGAACCTTTTGAGCTGTTCAGGGAATGTCACCATCCTATACTGGATGTGGTTACCTAGTTCAGATACCAGACAGTCATACACAGATTGATGTCACCCAAGACTGCAGAAGAACAGGTTCAACTAGAACCTTTTCTACAACTCAAAGTGACATACAATATATGTATACTTCTGTATCCTCATATAGGTTTAAGATTCCATCGAGTCATAAAGATCTAGATTCTTTTAATGTCAGATAAAAGAATCGATCTCGACTTAGGTCCTCATCAATGTGTACCCCACACCAGCATACCAAGACATCCAAGATAAGATGCTTATCCGCATATGCTGCAGCCTACACCGACAGTTTATCCTGGAACTGTCTCAGCTGTGATGACTATTTATATCTCGCTAGGTCAAACGATCCATACGATCTTCCGTGATCTTCTACACACCGTATGATCTCGCTATCGACGAGATAAGAGGATAATTGTGTTTGCGACACATGTTTGTTAATTCAGACAGGAGATGAACATACAACAATTATGATTCCCAGTATATTAACCAATAAACCTTGTACATAATATACCAATCATAATGCTTTCAGTATATAAATCCATCAGGTGGCGCACAGGAATCCTTAAGGTTTTGGCCTGGACGCAGCTGGGCCGCTTCTTACCGCGTGTGCGCGCGTTCTCCAGCCATCAGGAGCGTGTCCCCGGCATCCTCTCAGTCAGATCTGGCAGGCGGAGGTCCAGGGTTCGCGGCGGAACCCTACAGCGAGGGTGGCGGCGGCGCGCAGCAACAAACCCTAGGGTTTGTGCCACACGCGGCTGGGCCGCGCCTTCGCCGGCGTTCGCTGCCTTCCCTCTTATTTCTCTCTCGTTGCTTCATGGCGACGATGGTGGTGGTATTCGTTGGATGGGAGGCAGCGCGCAGGTGGCGCGCGGTGGTTCGTAGCAGCAGCGAGCAGCAGCTCGCTTCCTCTCTCTCTCTCGTGGCTGCAGCAGCTTCTGACAGCCCCAGGCGCGACCGGCGATGTTGCGTGGGGATCGCTCCGAGGCTGGGCGGCATGGCTGTGGTGGTGGTCGGCGTTGGCGGCGCCTGGAAGGTGGGTGGAGGCTAGGGTTTCACTCAAACCCTAGGGTTTGTGAGCTTGGGCCTGTTTGATAAAGCCTTGTAATAGATAGGTTTTAATTGTTTATTTGTTTATTTAATTGTTTTCTCGTATGATGTGATGTATGATGTGCGCACTAGTAAATAATAGAAAAGCATGCCTGTTTGCTTTAATTATTTACTTTTATATGCATGTTGCAATTATTTAAATTTTTTAGCATGTCTTATGTTATTTATTTTATGTTTTAAATTATGTCTATAAATTCGAGGATTCATATTAATTTATGATGGAATTTTATTTATGACGTAATTTATGGCAACATAAAATAATGTGTGCGCATGAAACCTTTAGAATTAAAATACTAAGCTCGATTTTGGTTAATTTTTAAAACTAAAATCATTAGACCTCCACAAATACGACTTCTCATTGGAAGTAAGGTGTTTTGAAGCGTAAAAGTCTACTCGGGTAGTTTGCATTAGAGATAACTTACCAGTTCTAATGCGATGAGGTTTCCAAAATAAAACATTTATTTTAAGATGAGAAGTGGGAGCCTCTAAGCAAATGTCTACTCGGGTAGCTTCCATTGAGATAACTTTCACAGGTCTTTAAGATTAATTTAAATGGGATAACGAAGAATGTAAAGGGCATGCAGTATGGGTCTAGTACATATGCTAAATCGTCCTTTTACATTCGGAGTTAGGATTGTGGTTATTTTGGCTTAGATGTTGCCTGGAATATAACTCATTTGTGATGTCCCTGCTCCGGATAGGTGAACATGGTCTTGGAATCTCCAATATTAATTTCTTTTGTCATTGGATACCTAACATGTTAAGAAATTAAAGGATCATTTGATCTGGTTGAGCGTTTATCGTAAATGTCTACTCGGGTAGCTTGTGGTGAATTAGCTTGGGCAATTGGAGGAAACAAATTGTATTGTTTTTTTATCTAAATGTTACTATGCATATTTATTTCAATTGTTCTGTTGCATGTTCTTAATTTATTTCTTTATTCATTTTCAGATATGTCTATCATTATTCGTATTTGGCACAAAATCCCTTGAAGGGTTCTAATTTCCTGGAATGGAAATGGCTCATGGAGCGATGCATGTTTGCTACACAGACTTTATTTGTGTTACTTGTGCCTCGTCCAGCTGTACCTTTCATTGAGTCCTCAGCTTCCTCTGGGAACTCTTTTGAAAAATGGATGGCGAGCAATGATAAGTTATTATCAATGCTCAGGTCATCCATGATTGAGGAGCTCCAGCTCAAGTATTAGTATTGTACTGACGTTGTTGAGATTTGGAGAGATCTGATTATGACTTATGGTAAGCTTGGACAGACAGCCAGTGCCAAGTTTATAATGAGAATTGTGAACTGTAAGATGGCACAAGGTGGTAATGTTAGGGAGCATGTGCTGCACATGGATCACCTCAGAAGATTCTATATCTTACATGGTGGAAATATGAATGATCAGTTATTCACTGATGTCTTATACGACTCCCTTCCAGAATCTTTCTATGACTTCAGTTCCATAGTCGAAGACAAGGTGTTCACTCTAGATCAATTGATCAGTTTCTTGGAGGCTGCTCAAGAGATCAATGACTCCTTGTCTGCTGTTGTGCTTGACTATCACTTTCCACTTCCGAGTGTAGAGGATGTGAGCATGAAGAAATCGACTAGTGATGTTCCTATAGAAAGATTTGGAGGCAAAGTTTACAAAAGAAAGGTCTGTTCTGCATGCAAAAAGAAAGGTCACTGCAAAGTAAATTTTCCGGTGTTTGTCACCAAGGGACAAGGTACGTCATCTTCTGCACTAGTTATTGAAACATTTTTAGCATCAGTTTCTATCCATTCGTGGATAGTGGATACTGGAGCTACTGATCATGTTTGTTAAGCTATGCAGGGGTTCGAGCTGACTAGAGAGCTTGAAGATGGCGAGGTTACCATCTCCATGGGAAAAGCTGCTAGAGTCTCTGCTGCAGCAATTGGAGATGTTACTTTATGTTTTGGGAATAATGTTTTAACACTAAGAGATTTTTGTTTGTGCCGACTTTTCGGCGAAACTTGATTTCAGTTCCCAAACTTTTTTATGATGGATTTTCTGTTATTTTTGGTAGAGATGTTTCTATCATGAGAAATAACGTTGTTATCTATCATGGGTCACTGAAAGATTCTCTTTATGTTATTACATGTTCAAACAAACCAACAGTGAAAGAGGCATATAATTTGTCTAACCAACAGAACAGAAAATTTTCTTCAAGTGAGGATATAACATATCTTTGGCACTTGAGACTCGGTCATGTTAATCTTAAAAGAATCAAGAAACTCGTTGATTGTGGAATTATGGATCCAATCCAAGTACTTCCACATAGAGTTTGTGAGTCTTGTATAGAGGGGAAGATGACGATTAGGCCTTTCAAGGCAACTGAGTCTCGAGCAAATGACTTGTTAGACCTCATTCACTCTGATCTGTGTGGACCTATGTCAACACAAGCCCGTGGTGGGCAAAGATACTTTGTCACCTTTATAGATGACTACTCTAGATATGGATTTGTTTATCTACTTCACTACAAGTCTGAATGCCTTGAGAAATTCAAGGAATTCAAGGCCGAGGTAGAGAAGAAGTTGAACAAGACCATAAAGACACTGAGATCTGATCGTGGTGGGGAGTACCTCAGCAATGAGTTTCTCTAGTATCTGGCAGATCAAGGGATTACCTCCCAGTGGACTGCACCTGGCACCCCTCAGCAGAATGGTGTAGCAGAGAGAAGAAATAGAACTCTGTTAGAAATGGTTAGATCAATGATGAGCTATGCCAGCCTGCCCATTTCTTTTTGGGGGTATGCACTAGAAACAGCGGCGTACTTAATTAACTTAGTTCCTTCTAAATCAGTTCCTAAAACTCCGGTTGAACTCTGGTATGGACACAAGCCTGTTTTGTCCAGATTAAGAGTATGGGGTTGTCCAGCATACGTGCTGAATAAGGAAGCTGACAAATTAGAGGGAAGGTCTAAGTTAATGTTGTTTGTGGGCTATCCTAGGCAAACAAAGGGTGGTTTTTTTCATGATCCAGAAGATCAGAAATTCGTTGTAAGTACCAACGCAAGATTTCTGGAAGATGAATTCCTAAGAAACCACAAGACCAAGAGCGAGATTGTACTTCAAGAAATTGAAGAGAACAATTCAAATCCATCAGGAGAACCCCATGGCAACCTGAGCATACCTGAATTGGGTATGGAACCAGGTGCACGGCCGCCTGTGCAAGATGGTGAATCACAAGTGATTGCACCAAACACAGACACATTAAAGGGGCCTCGTCGTAGTGGGAGGTTGTCTTGGCAACCTGAGCGGTATATGTTCATAGGAGATTCTTCCGACTTAATCCCTGAAAACGGGCTGAATGATACCGACCCATGGACATACGACGAAGCTATGAGAGACAAGGATGCTGATCAGTGGCTAAAGGCCATGGATTCTGAAATAGAATCGATTACAGCTATGGATGTGTACCAGAAATCCTTGCTGCCAGAAGATTTTCGAGCCATAAGCAGTAAGTGGGTATACAAGAGAAAGAAGGATTCGAGTGGTAACATAACGGCATTTAAGGCCAGGCTGGTGGCGAAAGGTTATAGTCAAAAAGAAGGTATTGACTATAATGAAACCTTCTCACCAGTTGTTATGTTAAAATCCATTCGGATAATTCTGTCTATAGCAGCACATATGGATTTTGAAATCTGGCAAATGGATGTCAAAACCGCGTTCTTGAACGGGTACCTTGAAGAAGGTCGTGACATCTACATGTAACAGCCAGAAGGGTATGTGCAAAAGGATCAAGAGCAGCTTGTCTGGAAGCTCAAGAAGTCCTTATATGGACTTAAGCAAGCTTCAAGGTCCGAACAAATGTTTCGATGATGTGATCAAGTCCTATGGATTTGCACAATGCGAAAACAAAAGTTGTGTGTACAGTTTATGTGTCAGTGGGAGTGTGGTTTTTCTTGCACTTTATGTAGATGACATTCTCCTATTTGGAAACAATGTGGAGGTGTTATCAGGCATAAAAGGTTGGTTATCTGAACAGTTTCAGATGAAAGATCTAGGTAATGCTGGTTACATCCTTGGGATCAAAGTCCTACGCAATCGTAGGAAAATGATGTTGAGCTTATCCCAGGGTACTTACATTGATACTGTGTTGGCTCGTTTTAGCATGGAAAATTCTAAGAGAGGCCTTTTGCCTTATCGTCATGGAATTCGTCTTTCAAAGTCACAGTGTCCTGTGACAGAGAAAGAGAAGAATGAGATGTCTTTAGTACCATATGCTTCGGCAGTGGGAAGTCTCATGTATGTTATGCTTTGCACGAGGTCAGATATCTGCTATGATGTTGGTATGGCAGCAAGATATCAGGCCAATCCCGGGCAGGCGCATTGGAATGCGATGAAACACATTCTCAAATATCTGAGGAAAACACGAGACTTATGTCTTGTATATCAGTGTGAGAACTTGTGTCCTGTTGGGTACACGGATTTGGATTTCCAAGCGGATCAAGATGAGAAGAGATCGACCTCTGGATATGTGTTTAGCTTGGGAGGAGGAGCTGTATCTTAGAGGAGTGCGAAGCAGAAGTGCATCGCAGACTCCACCATGGAAGCTGAATATGTAGCAGCTTTTGAGGCAGCAAAGGAAGTTGTATGGTTCCGGAATTTCCTCCTGGAGTTGGATATTGTTCCGAGCTTGCCTAAGACAATCACAGTATACTGTGATAATGCTGGTGCAGTGGCAAACTCAAAGGAACCCAGAACTCACAAGGCCGCGAAACACATTGAGAGAAAATACCACATCATACGAGAGATTGTGGAAAAAGGCTATGTGCTAGTCCAAAAGATAGATACGAAAGAGAATCTAGCTGGTCCATTTACAAAGGGCTTGCCTCAAAAGATCTATGAGGAACACGTTCGGACTCTTGAACTGAAGATCTGAGGCTGGACATCTTATGTCCCTTTTGTAATAGCTAGATTGTATAGACACACTTAATACTCTATAAAAGTAATGGTATTATGCTTTTGAGTATAAGTGGGAGATTGTTGGGATTGTATACTGATAGCATAAATGATTAAGTGTTTTGTATACTGGCCTTCATTTATGTGTTGCATCAACAATTCTCGCTATCTGATAAATGTGAACATACGACGAACTATAATAGCCATTTATCTCGTAGATAGGGATGACCATATGGTGTGTAGGAGATCATAGAGGATCATATGGCTCGTTTGACCTAGCGAGATATAAATAGTATCACAGCTGAACAGTTCCTTGATAGGCTATTGGTTTAAGCCGCGGCACATCAGTTCTTAAGTGGGCTTATCTTAGCTACCTGATGTGTCGGTACATATTTATGTATTGATGGGATCAACAGTGGGATGTGCCATTCTCATTGACATATGAATGAGTCAAATCCCTAACATACTTCCTATGATCTTAAACCTTACTGAAGGATAAGGGGCACACACGGATTGACCACACTTTAATCTGCTATGGTGGCGAGACTTTTATGTACTCTAATATATGCATTTTGGTTGTTGGCAATTTGTGTGAGGTCTGCTTAGGCTGGATGTATAGGCAAGTATATCCGTTTCAGGATGGTGACATTCCCTGATAAGCTCACAGGGTTCTTTATGCTAAGTCCTGTAGGTTGAATGATTTATTCAAGCATAAGAGAAAAGGAGTGAGTGGTATTAATCAGGAAATAAGATATTAATTAATTGTGGTTGATTGTCATAAGCCAAATTAATTAATGAATGTCTAAAACCTTAAATATGTGGATCATGTTAGTTTAATGCAACCCGTTCCTCATAACGTGGTAATAAAGGGGTGAGTCAGCATTGTTACAGTGGTGAAGTTTAAAACAATATTTTATTAATTAATTATGTTCTGGGTTGAACTAGGAAGGATTAATTAATAAAGAGGGCCCACTTTATTATTTGCATTTGATCCCTGGTCTGGCCCACAAACTGCTCAAGCCCATTAGGGTTAGGGTTTCTCAAAACCCTAACACTATATAAAGGATTTCTCTCTTAGATCAGATGTAGCCTCCAACAATATACAATTTAATATTCAAATCAGAATATTGAGTTAAGAGAGAGAGAGATCGGCGGCGGTCAGGAGGAGGGTTTTCTGATCAAATCCTCTGGCTTCCTGATTCAACTTGGTAGATAATCCTCACCAGATTTCCAAGGAGCAATGGAATAGATCAGAAGATCAAATCTGTAGGAACACAATCAAAAAAGGGTTCCATTCCGCTTCAGATTTAACTTCATCGTTCATCCTCGGATCTAGATCTGTAGATCAAACGATTGAAGATCAGGTATTCTCTTGAATCCACCCTATGCAATTAATTATTGTTGAAGCATGTTGAGGGTGGCATTGTTTATTTAATTGAATTTGTTTTTGATATCCTAAGAACGGTCGTGCGAATTAAATAACAACTCATGTTGTTAGTCGTAGACTCAAATCCTACATTAATTCCTTAATCTGTTAGGAATAAATCTTGGTGTGTGGAAAAAAGGATCGAGGATCAAATCTCTACGCACTCGTTCTTCTGGTTTCTACAATCCAGGTATTCCGCATAAACCCCCTTATGCATAATCAATAGGAGCATGCTAGGAATAATCATAGGCATAGCAATTTATTTTTGATATTACAATATACGATCTCGGCAAACGGACTTCGTGATTCAGTTCACAAATCCCATCAGAAAAACCTTGATAAACCAATCCAAACAGTTGCCAAGAAACTGCATTTTGATGCTACGCTTGAAGGGGCAGGTCGATCCTCCATACCATCAGACACACCTCCGAACTCCGATAGAGCATCTCCTGAATGGATGAGATACTCATCATCCTCCAGTTATGAGCAAACCAAGTCTCATAGACAAGTACCGTACCCCTCTTCGTTTCAGGGGGAACTGTTCTTGTTGACTATCCATAGGAGACTCCTACAAGAGCATCAGCATCGAATTTAGAAATCATCAGAAGAAAAATCAATGAATATCACGCATCTCTTGAGCAACTGGACATCCAGCAACGAGACCTTGACTCCCACCAACAAGAACTAGATGCTCAACGACGAAAGCCGGACAATAATGAACAAATGTTCAGAATACGTCTATCTCAACTTAAAATCGAAGAAGAAGCAACAGCTGCTGAGGTTAAACGATAGCAAGAGGAAGCAGAAGCCGCTGAGCTGAAAAGGAAGCAAGTAGCAGAAGCAGCTGCTGAACTCCAAAGGACACAAGAGGAAGAAGAAAGACTAAGGAAGAAGCAGAGGAAGCTGTTGAGCTTAAACGACAGCAAAAGGAAGCTGAAGTTGCTAAGCTTAAACGACAGCAAGAGGAAGAAACTGTTGAGCTGAAACGTAAGCAAGAAGCAGAGGCAGCAGCATAACTCAAGCGAAGAGAGGAAGAAGTTGTTGAGCTCAAGCGAAGATAGGAAGAAGATGTTGAGCTCAAACGACAAAAGGAAGAAGCTGCAAGTGCTGAAGCACTTCGAAAGAAAGCACAAGCTGCTGCTGAAAAGGCTAAAAATGAAGCAGCAGCAGCAGCCACAGCTGAACAAAAGGAGGAAGAGGCAGCAACGAGCCAAGCTCCTCCTCCACCTGAGACTTCCACTGCTACCTCAAAGAGTCAAGCCCATGAAAACTCTAGAGCACTAGCCACAGTTGAAGGAACTCTATCTCCAGATCCTATTTCTGTAGCTACAAACTCTCTATCCTATAATGCTCTGAGACAAGAGATAGATCATCGAATGGATCAGCAAATAGCTCTTCTTCTTGATATTGTCAAAAAAAGGGAAGAGAGAAGGGATGAGTCGTTGAAGCTGCAGTTGATTTTAATCAATCGTAAGCGAGAAGAGGAACAGAGAAAGCGAGAAGAGGAATAGAGAAGGTGAGAAGGGGAACAAAGAAGGCGAGATGAGGAATACAGAAGGCAGGAAGAAGAACGCAGGAAGCGGGATGAAGATATGACAATGAAGCTGGAAGCACTAATTGCTGCCAGAGAGCAAGATATGAAACACTTCTCAGAAGTAACCGCAGTACTCAAGGCGCAAGCTAGTCTGTTTTCCATATCTGCCGCAACATCCTCGAAGCTAAAAGACGCAGATTCCTCGAATCAAGAAAGAGAGAAGGACAAGAATCAAGACAAATGAGCAAAGGTTATAAATTTTATTTTGTTTTGAATGTCTTTTATTAATGCACTTTTAAAACATTTCATGTACTTGTAATCAATCATATCTAGTGAAAAGTGAAAAACTATTGGTTTGAAGACAACTGCTCATTGTCTCTTACCTTGATTCTTGTCTGGTTGAATTCACATTTTCCAGTGTGATCAGCAATCCTTCTTCTCTTATCGCTTTAATTGATTGATTTTAATCGAGAATTATTATCCCATTAAGGGGGAAGATCATTTAGAGTAGGTCGAGTGTAAAAGAAACACAGTTCTGAGCAATGATTAGATAGAAAAATTTGTAAGCTTAGATCAACTGCATCTTCTCGTTGACTCAGATAGACTAAGAGGTATGGTTTTCACAATATCAAAAAGGGGGAAATTGTTAGGTATTGATGTAGATATCCTGCCTTAATGTGATGTTTGATGTGTCAAAACCATATACCAAAGTCTAGGCCTTAGAGTTATTACCTCATGTAATCCTTGTATAGGATGATCGAGTTGTAATAATCTAGAAAGAAGGAACCATCAAAACTGTGGAATAGTTTTGAAGAAGACGCGATTCAGACGAGATAACTATCGAACATACAAGACGAAGACAAGCAGAGCAGAGCGAAGGTCACAAAAACTGCGGAAAGAGGTTTTCCAGTCAAGGGTTAGATACTCAAGAAAACTGTGGACATAGTCTTCACATAGAAACTGTCGAGAGGTGCTCACAGTTTCAGACCAAGACAGTTTCGCGTCAAGGAATGCGTACATAGCAAGATGTCGAACAAGTCGCAGCAGAATTTCAAGGAAGTCAATGATAAAAGACAGACAGATACTCAGCTGCGACTGGCGTACAATGTTGTTCGAAGTCTGACACAACAAGTACAAACTGCTCAAAAAAGAAGGACGTTGTAGCATAAAAAGTAGAAAGGCAAGCGACTTTTGCAGAGAATGATGGACTATGATTGGACATTCTTCTCAATGTCTCTACCGGCTATTTTCTGGGTTCCCACCTATAAATAGCAGGAGCAACAGAGACAGAAAAACCTTTGCATCTCTGAAAATCTTTGCATATTTGAATCTCCGACACACTCAAACTTGCCTCTCTACATAAGTTAAAGCTCAAGTATTAAATGCTCTCAAAACAGAAGATATTAATACTGTGGTTCATTTTTTGAACACGAAGCATTCATTGCTTAGAGAATCATTGAAGATTCACCGTGTGACCTTGGGTACACGAGGGTTAAGTCAGCTGACTTAATCTATTCTCTTGGTGTTCTTATCTTTCGAGTAAGAACACAGCAGCCTACTCTTGCAAAGGAAGAGAAGGTTATTACAGGCAACTGCCAAAATGTGTACGTTTTGGGTAGAACTCAACCATCCAACCTACCAAAAAAAGAAAAGGGAGGTTTATCCTCAGTCTAACTTCAAGTCGGTCCACAAAGAAGACGCAGAGCCTTCGATGGACTGAAGAAGGAGTGAAGTACAACTACCTGAGCGAGTGATCCATTGTGCTGTGGACGGAGGTTTCTACAGCAACTGGCTATAGATCGTGAGGATTGTATCTTCATAACTTAGTGAATTACCGGATCAGATATTCGAAGAGTGGACGTAGGACTTAAGGCTTCGAACTACTATAAATATCCTTTGTCGTTTTACAGCTTTATTTATTACCTTACGCACTTTACAGTTTGTAATTATATCTTGAAACCTTCAACACTTATCCTGTAAATGTTGAAGTGTATAAACTGTGAACTGATTATACCTGTAAAATTGCTAACCTAATCTGTTGGCCAACATAAACTGTATTTCTAAAACTGCCAAGCCAAAACTGTATTAACTAGAAACTGAATTTCTCGACAATTAGAGTGTATTTATCTGCTTTAATACTTCCGCTGCACTTTATACGTGAAGGGATTCGTGAACTGAATCACGAAGTCCGATTACCAAGGATCGTTAATTGGAATATAAAATAAATTTCTTTGCCTATGAACAATCCTAGCATGCTCCTATATTATTATGCATAAGAAGGTTTATGCGGAATACCTGTATCGATGAACTCTGAAGAACGCGTGCGCGAAGATGCCCTTTGATCTTTCCCACGCACAAAGATTTGATTACCTAACAGATTGAGGAAATAAATCTATGAAAATAAAATAATTATTTTCGAAAAATAAGGAGAGAGAGAAGAAGAAAAATCCTCCTGATTTGATCTTCTGATCTGTATCCCGACTCGATCTGAAAATCTGGTGAAGATTCTCTATCAGATCCCTTGCCCGGTTGAGAAGCAGAATTTCCTCCTCGTTCTCAGATCTTAGTCGATCACCACAGCTCCCAAAACTGGTTTGCTGTGTGCAACTTATGATCTTGTGGTGTGTTGAGATCTGAGGAACTGAGGCTTATTTATAGGAAATTACTGGACTCCTATCGGGCTTGAGCTTCATGGGCCAGACCAGGGACCAAAATGCAAATAGCAAATAAGGCCTATCAATTAATTAATTCCCATATTCAACCCAGAATTTAATTAATTAATTAATATTGATTCATTCCACCAGAGAATCAATAATGTCCTACCTATTTGCTACCACGTTTTGAGGTATGGGTTGCATGGGCTCGGTATATCCCCACATTTAAGGTTACAGACATTCGTTAATTAATTTAAGCTCTGACAGGCTATTTAATTAATTAACATCTTATATTCCTGAATCAATCCACTCAAACCTTTTTCACTTATGCTTGAACTTAATCAGCCTGCAGGACTTAGCATAACGAACCTTTTGAGCTGTTCAGGGAATGTCACCATCCTATACTGGATGTGGTTACCTAGTTCCAGTACCAGACAGTCATACACAAACTGCTATTACCCAAGGTACAGATATACAAGCTCAACTAGAGCCTGTCACTGCAACTCAAAGTAATACACAATCTGCATATACTTATGTACCTTCATTTAGGCTTAGGATCTCGTCAAGCCATAGAGATCTAGATTCTTTTAATGTCAGATAAAAGAATCGATCTCAACTTAGGTCCTTATCAATGTGTGCCCCACACCAGCATACCAAGCCATCCAAGATAAGATGCTTATTACTGCGTATGCTGCAGCCTACACCGACAGTTTATCCTGGAACTATCTCAGCTGTGATAAATATTTATATCTCGCTAGGTCAAACGATCCATACGATCTTCCGTGATCTTCTACACACCGTATGATCTCCCTATCGATGAGATAAGAGGATAATTGCATTTGCGACACACGTTTGTTAATTCAGACAGGAGATGAACATACAACATTTATGATTCCCAGTATATTAACCAATCGACCTTGTACATAATATACCAATCAAAATGCTTTCAGTATATAAATCCATCAATCTCCCACTTATACTCAAAGCATTATACAGGTGCTTTCCAGAGTATAACGTGTCTAAACTAATCTATCTATTACATCAAACATTCTACGTAGATAGCTTTGCCCTCAGCCCAAGGTTACGTACATGCATCTCGTAGACCTTCTAAGGCAGAGCCTTTGTGAATGGATCCGCTAGATTATTTCTTGTATCAATCTTCTCTACTAGCACATCACCCCTTGCTACGATTTCTCGTATAATATGGTACTTCCTTTCAATGTGTTTTGTTGCTCTGTGAGTTCGTGGTTCCTTTTAATTAGCCACAGCTCCCGAATTATCATAGTATATCGTGATTGACTTGGGTAGCTTAGGAATCACGTCCAACTCCAGAAGGAAGTTTCGAAACCATACTGCTTCTTTCAAAGCTTCAGAAGCTGCCACATACTCTGCTTCCATGGTGGAGTCCGCAATGCACTTCTGCTTTGCACTCCTCCATGATATGGCCCCACCTCCCAATGTAAACACATAGCCAGAGGTGGACTTCTTTTCGTCTCGGTCTGCCTGGAAATTCGAATCAGTATAACCCACAGGGCACAACTCCTCACACTGATAGACGAGACAATAGTCTCTAGTCCTTTTCAGGTATATGAGTATAGGCTTTACCGCGGTCCAATGCGCCTATCCAGGGTTAGACTGGTATCTCGCTACCATGCCTACAGCAAAGCAGATATCTAGCCTCATACATAGCATTGCATACATGAGGCTCCCCATGACCGATGCATACGGCACGTTCCTCATTTCATCTTTCTCCCTTTGTGTCACCGGACACTGATCCTTGGAAAGATATATGCCATGTCTGAAGGGTAACAGACCTTTCTTGGCAGTTTGCATGCTGAAACGGGCAATCACAGTATCCACATATGATCCTTGAGACAAGGTCAGCATCCTCTTATTGCGCTCCCGCAATACTTTTACCCCTAGGATGTATCCTGCCTCCCCAAGGTCCTTCATATGAAACTGCTCGGATAACCACCCCTTTATGCCCGACAATACTTCCACATTGTCGCCAAATAGAAGAATATCATCTACATAAAGTGCAAGGAACACCACGCTTCCGCTGACACATAGACGGTACACGCAACTCTCGTTTGAGCATTGTGAAAATCCATAGGATTTAATCACTTCATCACAACGCAGATTCCATGACCGTGAAGCTTGTTTAAGTCCATACAGCGACTTCCTTAGCTTCCAGACCAAATGGTCTTCGCCCTTCTGCACATAACCTTCTGGCTGTTGCATATAGATGTCCCTACCTTCTTCAAGGTACCCGTTTAGAAACACGGCTTTGACATCCATCTGCCAGATTTCTAGGTCCTTATGTGCTGCTATGGCTAGGAGTATACGAATGGACTTAAGCATGGCTACCGGTGAGAAGGTCTCGTCATAGTCTACACCTTCTTTCTGACTATAACCCTTCGCCACCAGCCTTGCTTTGAAAGCTGTAATTTCACCATTCGCTCCTTTCTTTCTTTTGTATACCCATTTACACCCTATGGCTCGACAGCCATCTGGCAAATCAGTTTTCTGGTATACATCCATAGCCGTAATGGATTCTATTTCAGAATCCATGGCAATCAGCTATTTGTCTGCATCTTTATTAGATACCGCCTCGTCATATGTCCAGGGATCGGTATCATCCAGTCCATTTTCCGGGATTAAGTCAGAAGACTCTCCCACGAACATGTACCTTTCAGGTTGGTGGATAACCCTCCCACTGCGACGAGGCATCTGAACCGTGTCAGTAGTTGGCACAGTACGCGTTGGTCCCATACCTTGCATTAGTGGCAGTGTTGGTATAGCCTCACCTTTTGTAGGTGGATTTACCATTACACTGGGCTTTCCTGATGGAATTGCTTCTTTGTCCTCAAGCTCGTGGAGGACAATTTCACTCTTGGATCTGTGGTTTCTTACATATTCGTCCTCCAAGAATCTCGCGTTGGTACTGACAACGACTTTCTGATTCTCAGGACAATAGAAGTAACCACCTTTCGTTTGCCTGGGATATCCTACAAACAGCATCAGCTTACACCTACTTTCTAACTTATCAGGTTCCTTTGTTAGCACATATGCTGGACAACCCCAAACCCTCACTCTGTTCAAACTTGGCTTTCGCCCATACCAGAGTTCCAGAGTTATTTTAGGAACTGATTTAGAAGGTACCAGGTTAAGCAAATAGGCCGCTGTCTCCAAGGCATGTCCCCAAAATGAAATCGGCAAGCTTGCATAACTCATCATCGACCTGACCATTTCCAAGAGAGTTCTATTTCTTCTTTCCGCTACACCATTTTGTTAAGGGGTTTCTGGTGCAGTCCACTGGGATGTAATCACGTTATCTGACAAGTACTGCAAGAACTCGTTACTGAGGTATTCTCCACCACGATCTGATCGTAGTGTCTTGATAGTCTTACCTAGCTTCTTTTCTACCTCAGTCCTAAATTCTTTGAATTTCTCAAAGCATTCAAACTTATGGCGAAGCAAATAGACATATCCGAATCTTGAGTAATCATCAATGAAAGTGGCGAAATACTCATAACCTCCACGAGCTTGCGTGGACATTGGTCCACATAAGTCAGAGTGGATCAATTCCAACACATTCTTTGCTCGAGACTGACTTGCCTTAAAAGGCCTGGTCGTCATCTTTCCTTCTATAAAGGACTCACAGATTTGATGCGGTACCACTTGGAAAGAATCCAAGAGCCCATCGCATGCTAATCTTTTAATCCTCTTTAGATTGATGTGACCTAGTCTCAAGTGCCAGAGATATGTTTGATCCTCATCGGAAGAAAACTTTCTCTTTAAATGATTATTATTATTGGATGACTTTGCAACATTCACGGAAGATTTATGCATACAATCAATGATATAGAGAGAGTCAATCAGTTTGCCATGACAGATAACACCATTATTACCAATGATAGAAACTCCACTATCAAAAATAACTGAATATCCATCACAAAATAACTTGGAAACTGAAATTAAGTTCCGCCGAAGAACCGACACATATAAAACATCTCTCAAAATCAAAACATTGTTTTCAAAGCATAAAGTAAAATCTCCAATGGCTACTGCTGAGACTCGCTCTCCACTGCCCATTGAGATGGTAATCTCGTCATGCTTCAACTGCCTTGTCGGCCTGAACCCCTGCAAAGTATAACAAACATGATCCATAGCTCCAATATTCACTACCCAAGAATGGGTAGAAACTGATGCTAAACATGTTTCCATTATAAATGCACATGACGTACCTTGTCTACCCGTGCTAGGCACTAGACAATTAACTTCACTTCGCTTGCGTTTGCATGGCCTAGTGACAACTTCTGCCTCATCTATTTCATCTAACTTTTTAAGCATTTCTTTTGCTTCAGCAACTGCCTTGTCAAAAGCTGACAAAGTTGGAGCAAACTCAAATGCTTTCATGTCAGATTCCTCTCGCAACAGGGCTCTGAGTAACTCATGAAGAGGAAACTCGCGCCTGGCACCAAGAGATTCGATGAAATCACCATAAGAATCAGATAGAGAGTGCAGGACAATGTTTATTTCTACCCGCTTATTAATTTGTCCACCTCTCTTTCTGTACTTTCTCATGATTCTCATCATACTGATGAAGTGCAGAACTAACGAACTTCCCTCAGTCATTTTCTTGCAAACCAGGTCCTTCACAAGATCATAACTGATAGTTCGTCTCACCTTCCCATATACTTTCACAAGGTCCCTCCATATCTCAACAGCAGTCCGGTACTTCTTGTACTTGAGCTTCAATTCTCTACACAGACTCTTCATGATGAGTCTGCAGGCAAACTCATCAGAAGCTACCCATCTGTCATAGAACACTCGCTCATAACCAGTACAGTTCCAATACTAAGGAGATAGTGGGTCCATGTAAAGTACATAGGCATGTTTTGCAGTACAGAGTACTTCCATGAAGCAAAACTTCCATTCAGGAAAATTGGGACCGATTAAAGGGTTTAGTGCTAAGAGGTTTACAATCGGTAAAGACATGTCTGAAAACAATAAATTAAAGCAAAAATTAAAACATAGTCGCAAACTATTGAAACATTTAAATATTGAAACCTTATGATAAAGCAATATTAATGTTTCCTCCAATTTGCCTAAGTATTACTATTGCAAGCCACACATGTGGACGTTTACAACAAAACACTTAACCAGACTGCATCTTTCAATTCCAGTCCTTTAATTCCAATCCATGCCTGGGTTCCTTAGACAAATGGAATTAATAAATGGAGACTAACTTAAGACCATATTATCCTACTGAGCAGGGACATCACAAATGAATTATACTCTGGATAACATCTAAGCTAGCTTACCACCAAAGCCAACCCTCCCATATAAGGATCTATTAGAACACACCCGATCCCTATAATAAGGTTGTCTCATTTAATTCAATCCCTAGAGAACTTATGAAAATTCAATACTCAAGTTACACATGTAGACGTTTACGCATGAACTCCCACTTCTCACATGAAATAAATGTTTATTTTAAGAAATCCTATCTATTAGAACTTATGAATAATAAATTAAGCTACACATGTAGACATTTACCTAATAAATTACCCACTTCCAATAAAGGATCGCTTTGTGGAGGTCTTACTAAATTATGAGCTTAGTAATTTTTAGTTCATAAGGTTCAATTGCACAGATTATTTTATGTAGCCATAATTATAACATTGCTAAAATTCTATCATGCAAGGAATGAACCCCGAATTTATAGTTATAATTAATTACAAAAAATAAATCACATAGCATGCTTTAAAGCTGTAAATAAAAGCAGTAAACGTGCTCCTATTATCTACAACATGCTTGTATGCTGCGCAATTAAATTAAACACGTATATCATGCGAAGACAAATAATAAAGCAAATAAAAAATGTCCTCGTGGCCCCATGATACGAAATAAAAATTAATTCTAACTATTACAAGTTGGAATTAATAATACAGATCTTCGACTGGGCTCTCACTACTTGGACTGAGATCTGAATTCATTTTCCGAATTTGGGCCTCAAAGATTTGATTTATCGGAAAATTGGACAACTGGGCCAGTTAACCAAATCGCGGACCTAGGCACACATTGCAAGCCCAATAGTCCGTGAGAACTTAGCCCGACGAGCCACCACCAGCAAACCGCCGCCGCCGGCAACTCGCCGCCGCCGTGAGGGCTCTCGGAGTCGCGCAACAGCCATGCACGTACGTGCATAGTTGTAGCCCGCAATCCGCCTCCTCCGGTCGTTGCCCGTTTCGCATGCTGCTGCCCCGGCTTGCCCCGACCGTCGCCCGAACCATCGTTCACTCTTCTTCTCCACCGTTGGCTCACCTAGGCTCGCCGGGAAACGCGCACGAGGCGCGGAGGGGACGAGCGCTCCGGCACGCACCCGCAAACCCTATGGTGCCACACCACCTTGCCCCGCGCCGACATCGACCGAGGGAGGACCCGCGCCCGCCGCCGGCGAGTGCGCGAAGGGTCGCGCGGGTCCTGTGCGCGCGCGCGAGCCCTAGTGCTAACAGCGTCGCGCGCGCCCCCAGCGCTCCCAGCCCTCGCGCCGCCGTCCAGGCCGGCCGCCTGCCGTGCCTCCTCGCACCGTCGGCCACGCCTGGGGTCGCCGCACCCGGCCCTGCCGGCTGTGGCCGCGCAGCACCCTGCCTGCGTGCGCACGCGCCGCGCGCGCTGAAACCCTAGGGTTTCCGCGCGGCCGCCGTGCCCTGCCACGCGCCGGCCTGCTGTGCCCTGCTGTGCGTGACCGCCGTGCACGGCCTTCCTCACGTGCTGGCGCTGTCACGTTTCATGCGGCCCTTCGTTCTTCGTGTTCTTCGCGTTCTTCGTTTTCCATTTTACAGATTTAATTTGTAAATAAAAGATTACATTGAATAATCCTAATTACAATCTAAAAAATCTAAATCTAACCACGGATTTATCTCGTGGGTGAAAAACCAATCCATATAAAAGGGCGAATTAACCCGAGAACCACGAGGACGAAAAACATACAATCAATCCAAAAACCATCCATTGCATGCAATCAATAATAATAATCATGCATAATCATAGGCAATATTATTTTTTCGATAGAGCCAATTAATCAACCTGGCTCTGATACCAATTGAAGGGATTCGTGAACTGAATCACGAAGTCCGTTTGCCAAGGATCGTTAATTGGAATATCAAAAATAAATTGCTATGCCTATGAACAATCCTAGCATGCTTCTATATTATTATGCATAAGAAGGTTTATGCGGAATACCTGGATCGATGAACTCTGAAGAACGCGTGCGCGGAGATGCCCTTTGATCTTTCTCACGCACAAAGATTTGATTTCCTAACAGATTGAGGAAATAAATCTATGAAAATAAAATAATTATTTTCGAAAAATAAGGAGAGAGAGAAGAAGAAATATCCTCCTGATTTGATCTTCTGATCTGTATCCCGACTCGATCTGAAAATCTGGTGAAGATTCTCTATCAGATCCCTTGCCCGGTTGAGAAGCAGAATTTTCTCCTCGTTCTCAGATCTTAGTCGATCACCACAGCTCCCAAAACTGGTTTGCTGTGTGCAACTTATGATCTTGTGGTGTGTTGAGATCTGAGGAACTGAGGCCTATTTATAGGAAATTACTGGACTCCTATTGGGCTTGAGTTTCATGGGCCAAACCAGGGACCAAAATGCAAATAGCAAATAAGGCCTATCAATTAATTAATTCCCATATTCAACCCAGAATATAATTAATTAATTAATATTGATTCATTCCACCAGAGAATCAATACTGTCCTACCTATTTGCTACCACGTTTTGAGGTACGGATTGCATGGGCTCGGTATATCCCCACATTTAAGGTTACAGATATTCGTTAATTAATTTAAGCTCTTACAAACTATTTAATTAATTAACATCTTATATTCCTGAATCAATCCACTCAAACCTTTTACACTTATGCTTGAACTTAATCAGCCTGCAGGACTTAGCATAACAAACCTTTTGAGCTGTTCAGGGAATGTCACCATCCTATACTGGATGTGGTTACCTAGTTCCAGTACCAGACAGTCATACACAAACTGCTATTACCCAAGGTCTAGATATACAAGCTCAACTAGAGCCTTTCACTGCAACTCAAAGTAATACACAATCTGCATATACTTCTGTACCTTCATTTAGGCTTAGGATCTCGTCAAGCCATAGAGATCTAGATTCTTTTAATGTTAGATAAAAGAATCGATCTCGACTTAGGTCCTTATCAATGTGTGCCCCACACCAGCATACCAAGCCATCCAAGATAAGATGCTTATTATTGCGTATGCTGCAGCCTACACCGACAGTTTATCCTGGAACTGTCTCAGCTGTGATAACTATTTATATCTCGCTAGGTCAAATGATCCATACGATCTTCCGTGATCTTCTACACACCGTATGATCTCCCTATCGACGAGATAAGAGGATAATTGTATTTGCGACACACGTTTGTTAATTCAGACAGGAGATGAACATACAACATTTATGATTCCCAGTATATTAACCAATCGACCTTGTACATAATATACCAATCATAATGCTTTCAGTATATAAATCCATCAATACGTACTTTGATCTGGGACCAACAGCACTGCTATTATCTCAGTAGATAGGTACACACCCAGTTTCGACTTCATCGTCAAGCAATTGTTGCTTGATCCAAAGCACTTGAGCACAACAGCTTGCGGCAACAACATACTCAGCTTCGGTTGTTGACGTGGTTACTGTTGCTTCTTGTTGAACTAACTTACAAGCTTGTGACCTAGGAACTGACATGTTCCACTTGTGCTCTTCTGGTCAATTCTGCATCCTCCATAATCTGAATCTAAGCAACCATTTAGAGTAAGCTCATCAGTTTTGGGATACCAAACACCTAAGGATTCCGTCCCTTTGTGGTATTTGACTATTCTTCTGGCAGCCTCCATGTGCGATTTCTTCGTATTAGGTTTAAACCTCGCACATACTCTGACTGAGTAGGAAATATCTGGCCTACTTGCAGTGAAGTATAGAAGTGACCCAATAATGCCTCTGTACATGGTTGGGTTGACTGTTTCGCCTTCTTCATCAAGATTGATTTGAGCACTTGGGCTCATAGGAATCCTCAAGGGCTTAGTCTTCTCTGGACAAAACTTGCTGATCAAATCCTTGGTATATTTCTTTTGGTTAATGAAGATTCCTCCTTCGGACTTAATTATTTGAAGACCTAGAAAGTAAGTCAGTTTACCCATCATGCTCATCTGGAAGTTGCTTTGCATAAGTTGGGCAAATTTTTCGCACATCCTCAAGTTTTTGCATCCAAATATAATGTCGTTGTCGTAGATCTGCACAAGAAGGATGTCTGCTCCATCCTTGATCCTGAACAGCGTTATGTCGATTTTGCCTTTCTTGAAACCATTCTTGAGGAGAAACTGAGAGAATGTCTCATACCAAGCTCGGGGTGCTTGCTTTAACCCATAGAGAGTCATCCTCAATTTATAAACTTGATTTCCTTCTTCAAAGCTGGGGGTTGTTCCACATATACTTCTTCTTTGAGCTCCCCGTTCAAAAAGGCACTCTTCACATCCATCTGGAAAACTGTGAAGTTGTTGTGAGCGGCATAAGCAAGAAATAGTCGAATAGATTCAAGTCTAACCACTGGAGCAGGAGTCTCATCGAAGTGTCGATCCCTTCACATTGAGCATACCCCTTTCCTACGAGCCTTGCTTCATTCCTTACTATGTTCCCTGACTCATCTCTCTTATTCTTGAAGACCTATTTGGTGCCGATAACGGACTGATAATTTGGTCGATCCACCAAGTACCATACTTCATTTCTTTTGAACTCAGCAAGCTCCTCTTGCATGGTGTTGATTCAGTCAATTCATTTCAGAGCATCCCTGATCTTCGTAGATTTTGATTGTTGAGAGATAAAATAAGTAAGCAATGCGCTTCATTGTCTCGTGCAAACTGAGTTAGCAACATTGTTTAGCACTGCCTCTTCGGAATGATGTCTCAACCATTTCAGCTTTTGGAGTTGAGTAACTTCAACGGGTTGAACGAATGCTCCAGGATACTCAGTGCCGTCTACTTCCAATACTGGAACTTGAACTAAGGTTGATTCCACCATGGCTAGATTGTCTGGAACAGGAACTCGTTCTTCATCATCTGGACTTGAATCTCCTTCTCCAATGGTGACTTCCATCATCTGTATTCCTTGGTCTTCTTGACTCACTGCGGGTTGAACCTCTTCAGGATAAACATCTCCATCTTCTGGTAAGTCAGCTTGTGTAGGCAACTCAGTTTCAGTTTGACCTCGACAGTGAGCCTTGACTTGATCTTCTGAGGCTCCCCCTTGATTGATGCCTGTGGTTATTATTAGTGAACCAATGGCCTCAGCAAGGTCGATTGCATCACCGGCTTTGCCCTCTGGAGTACTTGAATGATCATTCACAGATCTAGCCTAAGAAACTTCATTAGAATTTTCTTTATCAAAACTGAGTTTCTCACAGCCATTTTGGATCTTATGATCAACAAGTTCCATGTTCTTTAAGGTCCTTCGCACTATAATAGACTCATCAAAAACAATAGAGCATGTTACTTCCACAAGTCCGGTGGTCTTGTTAAGTACTCTATATCCCTTGTATGAAGGGTGTCCATATCCAAGGAACACACCTGCATCCGCCTTGGAACTAAAAGTATTCAACTTAGACTTTCCATTGTTATTGATGTAAAATGGAGAACCAAAAGCACGTAAATGAGCTATAGAAGACTTATGACCATTGTAGATTTTGTACGGGGTTTTGTGATGGCGATTGTTGATAGCACTTCTATTCTGAGTATAACACGTCGTCATCAATGCTTCTCCTCAGTAGCCTTCTCTTAAGTCAGCTTCAGCAAGCATAGTCCTCACTGCCTCCTTAAGTGTTCTGTTTCTTTGCTCGGCAATACCATTCTGCTGGGGCATTCTTGGAGCTGACTTCTCGTGAGCAATGCCAGCATCAGCACAAAAATCCATCAAAGGACCATTGTAAAATTCAGTCTTGTTGTCAGATCTAATTCTCTTCACAATGACTCCCTTGTTGTTTTGCACTTAAAGGATGAGCTCTGGAGTTGAATCTTCACTTCGTCCTTGCTCTTCAGCAGCCTTACTCATGTGTATCTCGAGTAGTCATCTACTACCACGAGAGTGAACCTCCAATGGTGGGCGGCTTTGACTGGTCTTAATAGATCCATATGAAGTAGTTCAAGGATCCTATCTATGCTTGTTGTGATGGTTTGATTCTTGAATGAAGCTCTAGTTTTCTTTCACATCTTTCAGGCTCTGCAGACACCTTCTTCTTTCTTTAACCTGGCTTGTGGTAGGCCTTCCACAAACTTGTGCTTGGCTAAGTATCTGATCGATTGGAAATTCAGATGGTTGAGCCTCCTATGCCATAGCCAGTTGACTCCTTCTTGGGTTAACTTGTTGCGACAAGGCACGTGTCAGGCTTCCCGCTCTCCCAAAGCACAAAATAGAGACTTCCTTTCTTTCTCCCCTGATTGATCAGATTACGGGGCTTATTCGGAGATGGTCTAATAGTTCTTTATCTCTTGCAGGTAGGGCGGAACTGATTAGAGCTGTGGTGCAGGGGGTGGAGAACTATTGGTTTCAGGTCCTTCCGATTCCGGAGGGTGTGATTGATCGGATTAACAGGCTGGTGAGGACCTTCCTTTGGGGAACTAAGTCTTCGCCTGTCGCCTGGAAGACGGTCTGCACCCCAAAGGAGGAGGGGGGTCTGGGTATTCATGATGTGAAGAAATGGAATGATGCCCTTTTCACGAAGGTGCTCTGGAATATACATAAGAAGACGGATTCATTGTGGATTCGCTGGGTCCACACGGAGTACTTGAGGGGAGATGATCTATGGACTTTTAATATTAACTCTCGAGACTCTGTGTTTTTGAAGAGGATTTTTACTCTTCGTGATTCTCTTTTGCAGGCTGCTTCAAGGGATGCGGAGAGTGCGGGCAGACTACTTGATAGGATGTTCGCTCAGAAAGGGGTGACTGGGGCTTACGAGTTTTGGAGGATTAAGGGGACTCGGCGCTTTTGGCACAAGACCATATGGAAGTCTCCTATCCCTCCTCGTTTTTCTATTACCCTTTGGTTTATTTTACATGGCAGGCTTAAGACTAGGGACCGCATGTGCTTTTTAAGTGATGATGTGCCCTTGGTCTGTCAGCTTTGTGACTCTGTTAATGAAACCGCTAAGCATCTCTTTTTTGAATGTAGGGAAACCTCACGGGTTTGGAGGGATGTGCGGGAGTGGCTTGGACTGAAGCATAGGACATCGACCGTGGAAGCTGCGCTGAAGTGGTGCCTGCGGGAGAGGAGCTGGTCCAAAGTCTTGAAGAAAGCCCGTTATCTTGCTCTGGCCGCCACGGCGAACCATATCTGGCATGCAAGGAACAAGAAAGTCTTTAATGGTGCTCCCTTTGATGCCGCTGCAGTTGTGAAGGGCATTAAGGAGGACGTTTTTCGTATTCTTTACTCGGTGTTCCCGATAGATGAGGTTGTTGCTCATCTTGACTGGAATACCCATTAGTGGTCTCTTCTGTGTTTTCTGTTGGTTTGTGATCATATCGATAGTGTGATGTGGGTGGGCTGACCTAGTTAGTATGCCTACATCGCTTGGTTTTGAGTATGATGAAGGGGGATGTCGTGCTGACCTAGTTAGGATGGCATTTCTCTTTCGGACCCAGGACTACTATCGGTATGATCGTTTTGGGCGGTTGATTTTTGTTGGGTTATCTCGGTAGGTGTGAGATTTGGGCCATTGTTGGGCTGGTCACCTTATAGTGTGCTTAGATGTCATCTTTCTACCGGGGTATGCCCCGTGTACTTGTATTTGCAGGGTTAGATTGCTTGTCCCGATGGTCACACTGTTTGTGAACCTCGGGTGTCTGTTTTTATCCCTGGGGTATGCCCCTGTGCTGCTGTAAGGTTTCGGCCTATACTCGGTTTACATTTATGCTATTATCTTTTCACCTTAAGCACAGTCTCCTTGGAATCTTTGTCATTGATCAAACAATCTTCTTGGGCAAAAATCACCTCATACCCAGATTGGATAAGATGACTGATACTCAGCAGGTTGTTATTGAGGTTGGTGACTAAGGATACGTTGTTGATGGTGATTCCATTGTACTCTAAACATCCTTTGTCGATTACTCTCCCTTTAGAGGCATCTCCAAAACTGACTAGTGGTCCTCTTGACTTCTTCAGTTTTGAGAGGAGATTTCTTTCTCCGGTCATGTGGGCAGAACATCCACTGTCCAAATTCCAGGCTCTTTTCTTCTTCTTGAGCTGACTTTGGAGACCTTGTACCTGCAAAACAAGTAAGGTTAGACTAAAGGTACCCGTATTTCTGCGGGTCCTACAGGGTTAGTCTTATGGATCCATTCTTTGGGAATCCATACTTGCTTCACCTTAAACCTAGGTGTCACAACTTCCTCACCCTTTCGCTTCCTTTCGAGATAGTGAATGCTATTTTTATGCATGTTTGAAGGAATGGGGTGTGTGTGTGAAACCTTGCCCGAAACTGAGTTTCTTGAATCAAATTTCTAGGAACTGACTTCCTAGAAACTGAGTTTCTTGAAACTAAGTTTCGCCTAGCTGAAGTTATATGAAAAGAGAACCAAAGTGGCAGTTAAGGAAGCTGACTAGTTGAAGTAGCATTAGCCGACAGTTTCGGAGGAACTAACAAGCTAAATGCAAAAAGAGCACTAAAAGTAGCTCAACTAACCATTTCTGTTGAATTGACCGTCTTTTCATTCGACTATTTCAAGGACAAGATTGTACAACTTCGTACTTAATTAAATTAAAGTCTCAACGGCTACAATTAGAAAAATGATATAAATACTGCTCACATGAGAAAAGAAAATATACAATGATAAATATATGTGTGAATCTACTGTATCGCCAAGCTTTCCATGCATTTTTAACACGATCTCTGCTTGTCTTTCAACAATTAAGATTTAATACTTAGCAACTCAACTCAATTATTGGAATATAATTGAATACTAATTAATATCGATTTGACATAAAATGTTATCTAGTCTTGTAATTAAATTATCCATACATATTTAATCTCTTTTTACTTTGATCAACCGGAACAAACAATTCGAAATTGTATTACATATGTCGTCTTTTCGAGATAGATATTATAGGCTAACTTTCAAAATATTAAATTGACACTACGACACAAATATCATGAGAAGATAAAGAGTTGTTTATATATTAGATTTTTCTATAGATAAGAGAGAAATTGTTGAGTTGTCGAATAAATATTGATATATTATTTTCAAATAAATATTGATATATTATTTTGGGATGGTTATGTAAATTATCTTAATTATTAATTTTTCTTCGGGCTGGGTGGGAAGATTATATTAAGGGAAGGTCTTGGGTTTGGCAGGCTTAAACGATTTAGGCGGATTTTATCCATTAACCCAAGCCCAAACCCATATAATATACCCTAATTGGGATTAATAAACTCTATTTGGGATGGGTCAACCCATTTGGGTAGGATAAAACCCGCCTAAACCGTTTAGGCCTGCCTAACGCAAGTTTTTGCATTATACTCCCTCCGTCCCGTTGAAGTAGTCCCATTTTCCATTTTTGTTTGTCCCATAAATTAGTCCCATTTTCCTAAAATAGCAAACTTTTTCACACTCACCAATAAAATATTAATTCCACTACACTCACAACTCTTAATCTCCGTGCCGAAAAGAAAAGGGACTACTTATAAGGGACGGAGGGAGTATTAATTATTGTGGGCCGGAAATGTGCTGGACATTTCTTTTTTCTTTTAATATATAAGTATAGTTTGCTTATTCTATAATATATGTCAAACTAAGCAAAGTATTGTTTCAAATGAATGACGAAAGCAAAAACTCAATACCAAAAAATTAACGGGACACACATACCACACTATTAAAACTACACATGTTTTAAATTTCCGTTGTCGATTTTTTGCTTCTAACATAAATCTAAAATAAAACTAAAATAATTTAACATATGTATAGTTTTACATATAGTTTAGTAACTAGATTTATACTCGTGCGTTGCGAGAACAAATATTCTTTAAAATAATATATAAATAACCTAATTCAAAATATTATGGTAATAATACTATCCACTTTATTGAATAATAATTTATGTTCCAGCGAATGCATTATAATAGTTTGCTTAAAATAATATTAATTACATATGTACAAAAAATTGTAAAAAATACTAAACTTGTCTAATAACTATCACCACATATATTATTTATTCAAAGTTGTAGTCAAAATAAAAATATTTGAATTTACACTCCTTACGTTAAATCACCTTTACAGAAATAACTTAGTACTTACAAAATTATAATTTATATATTTTTAATTTAATATCTAACACAAAAAATTATAGTTAAATTTCTAAGTTCGTTCATTTTACTAATTCAATGTCGAACATTTATAAAACTATAAATGTTAGGTTATTTTTTAAAAAATTAAAATAGATATTGTAAATTTAAATCCACTAATTCCTGAAAATATTATGAATTTAAAAATTAAAATAATAAAATGTGAATTTTAATATTGTTTGAAATTGCATTGCAAACATGTTTATTTTGATGTTCGCTTCAAATAATTTTTGCAATTTAAAACCCTAAAGTTAATTTGCTAAATAATTTCATTTATATAAATAAAATTAATATCGAATAATTCTTTTAAAAGACACATTTAATTTGAACTTACACATAATATATTACATATATTGTGACTTCAACCATCATTTAAAAATAGTAAAAATAGCATTAATTTATATAATATTTTTATTTCAATATTTACATGCTTTTTAATAATTTTGGAGGGAAAAGCTGAAATTTCTTTAGTATATTATATAGATATACATAATTTAAAATATATTAAAAAAATTATAATAATTTATAATATATTTTAAATTTTATATAATCATATATAATAATTATAGGCGCAACTATCAACATTTCCTTAAAATATCATTTGAAACAAAAAAGGCAACAAGATTCTAATAACTAACTAGGCGAAGAAATATATTATTTAATACAAATGATACCGTTTCAAATAGTAAATAATACATTCACAAATGAAATGATGGTGGGGTCTGGATACGAGGCTAAAAAAATGTTACAAATAAAAGAAAAACAAAGAATGCTGACCACCAAACAATCACACCCTTGGATTTCTATTCTGGATCATGATTCATCACACAAGATATAAACTATTCAAACAAATGAAGTTGCTGGAGATGATAAATATTCAAAAAATCGAAGTGGTTGGCAGTTTCTTCCATTCATGCCTATTTCACAAAGTATCCCACAACCACACCCAGCAAGCCAATAAGAAGTACAAATATAATAGAGACGCAACCTTTTTTGTTTTCGCGCTTCAACAGTTCCTAACAACAGAAACCAATTGTTAGAATCAAATGGAGGCAATAATGGTGCCTAGTTTTGGGAAAGAGAAACTCATCCTAGGGTACAATCTAGGATTCAATCTCAGTCGTTGGACTTTCGCGATGTGGATGGCTGACATTTAATGAAAAATAAAAAACAACTTCCAAAAGACATGAAGGTTAAAAAAATTATACATATAATGTGGTTATTGAATCATTACAATACTTCTTATGATCCCTTGTGGTGTATCTAAACATAATGAGATGTGATAAGTCATAAAGAACCATTGCAGACTTATGGAGAAGAGTGTAAATAAAATTTTCTAACTTGTAACAATACTGTGTGATCTTAAGTAAAAGGAATATTCTATAGAAGTAGTGTTTAAAGTTGGGGAATCAAGAGATCACTGCTTAAATATCTTCAGATGTACTTGAGAAAATTACATAAGATGAATAAGGAAAAGATAATGGAAACATAATTTATGTAAATATGCGCAATTGGTAGGAATTTATTACCATTTCACAGTGGACCACTAAAAAGAGATCAAACCACATTGAGGCATGAATAGGGAGGGAGAGTATCACAGCACCAAAGAATCTATTAGGTGATGGGGATTTTCGATAACATAGAAAGTCTAACCAATTCTTGACGAAGTTTGTTACTCCTCTGAATTGCGGCATCTTTCTCCTCAGTCAGTTTTGAAATAAGGTTTGCCTAAACATTTGTAGTTAAAAAAAATTAAGCACATGAATTTGCCAAAACAAAGAAATTCATCAGTTGATAAAGGAAAGTACACATAAACAGATAGAGGTTATTCCACTAAAACAACAGAGAGCTTCAAGACATTCAAATACAATAATGTATTAGTGCGCCCTGCATCGGGGAATGAAAATGAAACAAAGTGAACCAGAAACTAGGAAAAGAATTCAAAATCATAGAACAAGCAAGATTCTTTCAACCATCTTCAACAACATATGGATCTAGGTATGAAGCAGAACATAGCTCAGTATCTCAAAGATTAAAAAGACTTAATGAAGTTTTTGTCCAACGTCTAACAAATTACTAGCTAGAAATGACTGATAATTAGAATTCCAGAAGTGGATAAATTAGCATACGTTGTAGGCATGACTACTAATACGCATGTATCAATTTTTAATTAGGAGTTTCTATAAGTCAGGTGTCTTTTATTAAGATATAATTCCCAGTTATTTACAGCATCTATTAAGTTCATTGAGTCAGTTATCAGTTAAAATTAGAGCTAGCATGAAAGGCGTTTGCATGAGCTTTTTATTATGTATAGTAGACGGTGATGTTAGGATTATTATTGTTAAGCACACCTTTGTGTGAGGGTTCGCTTTGGATATATTTAATTTATTCTCACCATTTGCATAAGTGAGATTGTGCAATTTTCTTCATTTTGGTTTCTTGAAAATTTGATATGTTGATCCCATAAGGAATAAGAGACTGAAATAATGGTCGAGTTGGGATTTTGAGCTGTCATGTAAATTAAAGAAGCTAATTTCTCTTTACCATAACTGAAAAAAACCGAAAATTAAGATGTTGCACATCTAGCCAAAACTTTCAAACAACACCTTTCGTTTCCAGCATAATTTTTAACCTCAAATTGAGGGAAAAGCAAAAATTAGAGTTCAAAGTCAATCGTGGCCTTTTACATGATCATAATTGTGATTTTGCCCAGCGTAAATGTGAATCTAAAGATTTGGCAGAATACACAAGTCCCCATATTGACTGAAAGGGTATAAAGATGCATAAGTCAACACTAAAAGAAGACATCTAGTCCTTTAAATTTTCCCACAATTTTTTAGTATCAATGATCCTTTAGTATCAATGATCCTATCACAAATAGGAAGAATGACGCTCAAAGAAAGCATAATAGACAAAAAGTAAATCCACGCGTGAAGAATGCAAATTGAAAGCATAATAGACAAAAAGTATATAAGTGCAATTAAATGCAATCACTCTTATCTAAGGATATGAACAGAGTGCACAAGATTGGCCTAGTGGTGACGTGTCATGCCACATGATAATGAAGTATGGTGTCGCTACTTGAATGTAAATTGAGTAATTTTAAAGTAAAAAGCTAGTGTTAATGTAGAAACCTTAGAGCTATTATCCATCATTGATCCCTCTACAGCATAAGAGGATGTTTGAGGTGGTGCAACATAAACCACTTTCAATTTGCATTCTTCAACATGACCTTGATCCTTAGCAAACTGTAGAAATCAATACTCATTAATCACAAAATATTATGCATTACATTAAGTGGTAAACCAATGTTACTAGAAAGGAATGTATATATTAACAACTTATTATTCAGAATATGCTTCCAATATCAACTATTTACGACCTAAAGTTCCCTTCTAAGTAATGTTGTACATATCCTACATCAATCCGATTTCAATAATATTCTTCTCTATGGCCCCTTTTGGATGAGGAAACTTGGAACCATAGATCAGCAAACTTTACAGAGAGAATGTATGATTTTAGAAATTGTACATTTTATCTATTCAAAACCTAACTTATATCATTAATTAATCAGATGATAAATAATTTATTAGTTTTTATCTTAACAACCAGCTATTCTTGGCGAAATAATCTAATAAGTTGTTTAGTCTTGCCAACAGTAATTTTTTCAAGCCACTTAATCTCAACACATGCACTAATGATCTTTAAGATAAAATTTCTACACAAAATGAAAGATTAAAATATCCTACACAATAATAGCTCCAATGAATTTTCAGGGTTCTATCATGTATGATCAGTATTTTCAGGCACATTCCTATCACTAGTTGTCGTAAAAAAAACCCCAAAGTACTAGAATTATGCAACACCCCTCGTAAAATATTAATTCTATTATCGAATTTTCAAAATTTATATTTTGTTATATAATTAATTTGAGGTTTCGTGATTGATTCGATTTGGGAAATTATTATTTTGGCATTATTTAATTGCCACCTTTATTTTATTGAAGGAAATTAAAAATTAATTGATGGGTTTAATTTATTTAATGCCGATATTATTTGGTGACCCGACATTTTCGTATCGAGATAATATCGATCGATAAATTTCATAACCCGAAGAAATATTACGGTCACCCGAGTAATGACACGAGAGATGTAGAGATGACGTGAATTGATGCCTATGTGACCGATGGAACAAACGATTGACAACCATTTTAACTTTTGACTTTTGGGTATTTACAACAATGTCATCCACCTACTTCTATAAATAGAAGCTTTCCTCAACACTCCATCACTTTCACTCTCTCTCAAAAACTCTCATCAAACATTTTCCGGCGACTACTCGGGCGAGACTCCGACGAAGCTCAGGCGAAGTATTTTAAGGTAAAGATATATATTTTTAGGATCCTCTTATCTCGATCATTCCATTTCCAGCCTTAGATTTCCTTTCCTTTGTGTTTTTGAAGTGGGAAATTGAGGGATCAAGTGTTGATCGAGCCTACAAGGACCTATAAACATCGAGGAGGTATAAATCGAACCTCTTTCTAGCTATTTTTTTAAGTTGAGCATGCTATGACTTTTTCCCTAGTTGATGAAAGTTATGATCTAGATTTGATCTTGAATTTATGAGTACATATGCATTTTTAGCATGTTATATTGAACCTAGAAACCACATGTTAGCCTAAGAATCAAGTTGTGATCATTTTGGATTATTTGTTAGATTTTTAGCTTCATATTTAAATGTTGATCATATATTTCGATCCCACCTCAAATTTTTTATGTTTTGATGCTTGAAATATTGTCTAGACTCGTTATACTTGTTAAAAAACTATTTGGTATTCCGATTACCTCCATTTCGATCGACACTCCCTTATTTCGGTCGACATTTGTACGTCGATCAATTTTCCTCCATTTCGGTTGACGCAAATTAATTCTTCCTTAATTTAATTGTATCAGTCGACATAAGTTGTATATTGGTCGATATATGTGCGTCGATCAACGTTGTTCTATTTCGGTCGACGTGATCATGTCGATCGACACACTTTGTGTCAATTGACACCGATGTCTTTTTTCAAACTTTGTATTCTTCCTTCGATTGATTCAAACCAAATTGCTATTTTATTCGATATCCCTAACATCAATCAACATAGGAAGTTATTTTTATCTTCCATGATATTCCTAAAAATCTCTTCAATTCAAATTAACTCCGATTATTCAATCGAACTCTTGTAACTTAAACTTTCTTTGAAGCCGATTGTTAAATCAACTCATTAAACCTTGACCCTTGAGATTTTATTAAAATTCGATCTGCATCCAAGATCTAAAATCTTCTCGATTACATTTGTTGAAATAAGATTGAAATCTATTTGATGAATTCTTAAACTCTTGATCAATTACACCTCAATTCGCAATTGATTATGTAACTTCTTTCGATCACGAGTGTGAAGAGATATTTAGTTATTTAATGACGTCTCGCGCTTGTTCAGTTCAATTGAACTCGTTAAACCTCAAACATTGGAATTCAATTCGCATCGGAACTTTCAAGTCCTTTCTATTGTATTCTTGACACGACTTGAAACTATTTGATGAGTTCTTTTACTCTCAAGCTATTGTACGTCAATTCAAATTGATTATGAATCTTCTTTCAATCATAAATCTTAGGAGAAGTGCTCAGCCACTTGACGAAGTCATTTGTTTGTTCAATTAAATTGAACTACGAACCGTGTTCTTGAATAAAAGCTCGACATTTAATCAAGAGCCTTATGATATATATTTGACTTCCTTGTTCATCAAACCAAATTGATCAGATGATTCTTTCACATCCTCTTATCCGATGGCTCAAGATTTGAAAAGTCCATGATTGATTAAGAGTCTAGAACTTTTTTGATATGTCAGATTATAGATAATCTAATATCCATTGATGATTTACGAGTATTTCTTTAGTCATACGAAAGGGCAAGGAAAGAATTGACAGCTAGAGCACTAATCTGTAACCACACAAACTAAGGTGGGCTTTCTCTTACAACTATAACGTGGGCCAAATTAAAATCAAAATAATGTTTTCTTTTTTAAGTATATCAAGCATGAAATGAGATATTTTGTCATTACCTACTGTTTTGTGTTTGTTATTTGTCCTCTCTGTGGGGAAACCCCACTTAGAGAAGAACATCACACGTGGGAAGGTGGATGTTGACTGCGCGTATTGCGAGTCCGTAGCGATCGTGCCCAATTAGTATAAAGATACTACGAGTTAGTGCACTATGATGCTATCATGTTAGGGGTCGCGCCCTACTTGAACTAGCATCGTGACTGTGGTAGGCGGCCACCTCACAGTCATATATGATTTTGCACATAGTATAACTGTGTAAAAGAGCATACTCATTCATAAAATGTTTTGGTACCATAGGAGGATTTCAAAGTTAAAACCCCATATACGACTCGATAAAAAGGCATGACAAAAATTATATATTTATGTTTTCAAGCATGTGCTCACTAAGTACAATTTGTACTTAGCCCCTTGCATTAATTCTAAAATGCACAGGTTGAAAGAAGAATTGAAGCAGAGTACGAGGTAGCAGAGGAGTGGAGCTGAAGACTCATCTTTTGTAATAGTTAGAGGTTGAAGTATGTATCTTCATATACATACTTCATTGATATTTTTTCTGCTAAACGCATTGTCTTCTATTAGACTTTTGGTATCATTTTCTCTACTCTGATTACATGATCACTCAAGAAGTCAAGATCCCTTCTTGAGGAGACACCTTTTATCATCTTTTGTATTACTTCGGATATGTGTGTCGATTTATATCTTATTCACTCGATTTCTTCTTATCCCAAATGCATGTCTTGTAGCCAATGTGCCTCAATCCTCTGATTTATATCTTATTTATAAATCGGGGCGTGATAAATTAATTACAGAAACAACAAATACCATTTCTGGGGTAATGTCCTTTGGATTTGTATCGGGGCTGGTCACTATACTCTGAAGCAAAAACTTATCCTTGCACTGCATATCAATCGGAGCCTCCTTTTGTGCTTGCATTGTAACTAAAACAAGGAAAGCTATTAAATCCATCAGCAATGGTCCTTAGTTTAACTACGAAAACATCAAAAGGCACGCAAGATAAGATATTTGAACGATTCAAATACTAATAAAATACATTAGAAGACATAATGCCACTCAATCTATCAAATTACTTTTGATATTAAAAACAAAGCAAGCACACCCCAGGAATTATCTTTCTTCAAATATGATGCAAAAAATTTCATTTCTAAGTACTCTTCTCAGTGTAGGGATTCTATTATCATCATTAGTCAGACCCAAACTACCCAGCACCCTGGCTCTCTCATCTAACTATCTAACTCCAAACTCGATGCCAATTCATAATTAACTTTCTTAACAACAAAATTTCTTTGAGCTCTTTCCTCTATATCCCAGTTTCAAATCCAAAATATCAAAATCAAAAGAAATAAAAATTCAAAATAAATTTGCTCCCAGTATAGACTATTGAACATCTCATCCCTGCAAGCACTGTAGCATATTAGATTGAAGCAAAAGAATATTAATAGCACCAAATTGGTTTTGCAAACACAGTGGAGGCATTCATTCACAAAGAGCCTTGGTTGATGAATGTAATAAAAAAATCCGAGATAAATTATTAAACATTTTCGAGCACCTTCCAATGAACCAATCAATATTCTTCAACACTAGCTAAAGTGGATAAGCCATCAAAAACAAAGATTTATTCATTTTCTTATAGCTTAAAACAAGTCCTCAAATGACATTAAACACAGTTCATGCTCATTAAAGAATTCGACCAAGCTTCACAGCATAGCTAAAAACTAGTAGAATATATCTATACCCATGCCAGACATTGATAGGATAAAGACTGAAACACATGATAAATTACCCATGATTTCGCTTGATGAACGGGGCAATATAACTCCTGTGTTTGGTCTGACGCAATATTTCTTGGGATTCGTTGTCTTAACCTAAGCACATGTCAAAAATCAATCCATAAAACTTCTCAGGCTAAAGAAAATAAAACAGAGCACTCCATGATCTAATTATGGATGAACATAAATTGGGAATTCTACTTGAAACCCAAAATTCATCCAATAAATAAGAGAAACATAACCGTACCTTGAATGCCACATGACTATCAGTCTGATTCGATGCTTGAATAGTGCAAGAGCTCTGCTTGTTTACCTCAACTTAAATAAACCATACAAACACAAAAAAACGGTCAAGAACCTTGTATAAATGAAATCAATGTTTGAAATAATCAAGAAACTACTCACATGGGAATTTCAATTCCAACGGGTCGACGATAAGAAGCTCCCCAGAACTCATTTTTTTTACAAATTATTTATGGGAAACCGTTCAAAATGAACAGAAAAACTGTAGTTTGAGTTTATGCAGGGGATTTTTTTTTGTTAATCTTTTTAGCATTATTTGGGCTGAGGGAAATTTGTGGGGTGATCCGAACATTCCTGAGAGCAAGAAAGGGGAGGAGGGAAATTAGAGTGAATGTGATGGTTTTTGTAAATAACTTTCTTAAACTAGTTTGACTCGCGCGTCGTGTATGTACATTATATTCAACATTTTATTATAAAATGAAAAATATATATATGATTACTTTATATGTTGTATAAGATTGCTCTCAAGGGGAGGAGGGAAATTAGAGTGAATGTGATGGTTTTTGTAAATCACTTTCTTAAACTAGTTTGACTCCGCAACGTCGTGTATGTACATTATTTTCAACATTTTATTATAAAATGAAAAATATATAAATTATTACTTTATATGTTGTATAAGATTAGGGGTAGGATAATAAGGTATACCAAATTTTTTTGTCATACTATATACCATATCTAACTTTATAGTATGAAAAAATTCATACCATTAACGTATTATAAATAGAGCTAAAATCTATTCTAGCCATTTGGCTATAGATGCTTTAAAAAATAGCCAACCTTATGAAAAACTCTAAAAAGTAGCCAAATCACCTTTTCATCAATTTTTCTTCCATAAATACCCTTCAATTATTTTTCTTCTATTTATTTCAATTATAATTGTTTTTATTTCTAGTACTTTTATACATTTTTAATTCTAATTTTTATTGATATAAAAATAGAATTAGGCATAATCGAATTATATTTTATCATTTATTTCTGTAACAACTGTTTTTAATTCTTGTATTTGTTTATTCAGTTGTATTATTTGATTTTCTGAATGTAGTGTTTGTCTTTTTAGTGGTTCAGGCCATTTATTTTGGTTTATATTGCTTGTACTAGCCCTTGGTTGTTCTATTTTTAAGGTTGGTGTATTATTTTGAATTCTTTGAGATGAACTTCGTTGAAAGAATTTTTGTAGGCTATTATCTTTTTTTATTATAGTACTTGTAGTACTTAATAGTTCGTCTGTATATATTCTATCTCTATGTTGAAAGATTATACTTAAATTACTATTAGTTAATGCATAAGATACTTTGTAACTTACAGTGAATGGTATGTCTGCGGGTCTCATAAAATCTTTTTTGAGAAAATTACATCGGACTCCGATTGCATCATTAAAGGTTTGTGTTTGGAAAGGAATTCCATATTGTAAGGCGACATCGAATTTAATTATGTCAAAACCTAAATTGTCATCTATTCCTCCTATAATTTTATCTTTTTCATCTAAAATTCTATTGTCAACAATTTGTAGTTGTACAGGTGTGTCTTTTCCTGTGAAATAAGTAGATTTTAGTATTATTTGTATTATTCCAATATGTATGTATCCTAATTTCTTCTGGTCTTTTTTAGGTATTTTTTCTATTTTCTTTTTTATTTTTTCTTTATTCATTATGTATGCTTGTAATTCATAATTTGCTTGATTCATGTATACTACTGATTCTCCACTCATTAATCCATAGTATACTATATTTTCTCGATTTAGTATGTTTGATATTCTTTTATTAAATGTTGGAATTTCTATACTTTCTTTGGAGTTAAGTGTGAATTCTCCCTTTTTTCGGACCTTATTTATTATTTTCTTATCGAATATTATATCAGACAAATATTCTCCGATTGACTCTATTTTTTCTATTTCTTGTATATCATCTTGTTCTTGTTCTTGCTTCGAGCTTTCTCCCTTTTCAAAGATATTCATAGTAATTGTTTAATATTTTCCTTATATAAATTTATTCGCGAGATTTTAAATTTCTCTCCTTGTATTTTTAGTATTAATTCTTTACTTTTTATTTTATAATTAAAGTTTTCTAGAAAATCTATTCCTAATATTATTTCTTTTTGTTCTTGTTTAGTTCTTCCATCTATTGGTATTTCTAGTTTAACTGAAAGTATTTTACTAAAAATAATATTAACAGATGTATATTTAGTATTTCGTACTGGAGTTCCTTCGAGAGTTATATATGTTACTTCTGGATGTAAATCATAAATTTCTGTTGCTAGATCTTCACTTATAAAACTTGTACAAGATCCTGTGTCTATTAATGCAACAACTAATTTTTTGTTTATACTTGTTAGTATATGATATTGATTATAATTATTATGATCTAATTTAACTTCTATGTTCTTCATATCATTTATTACTCTGTCGGGCCTGCTATATGCTGTCACAGCGATATAGGTTGCCACTTTGACATTTCATGCTTGATATGTTGAACTTTGTAAAAGAGATGTGTAATTTCATACCTGAAATGTTTCTTTTTCAAGATCTCAAGATCAATTTGGCATAGTAGCTTCTTCGCTGTAGCCTTCTTCAGATCCTCCAGAGATCAAATGTAGAGAAAGAAAAATTTCATAGATGAAAGATATGTTACAAGAAGTGTGTCCTCTCCTAATGAGAGAGCCCCATTATTTATAGGCGACGAAAGGTCTGCCTTTTACATAGTGGGGGGGTACCACTTCACATGGAGGGGTACCACAGCACAGTACAAACTAATAATTTACATAGTAAAAGAAAAGAAAAATACAAAAATAGTGATGTCTTCTCACATCTTCTTTTCTTCTATTGTCTCAAAGTCTGCATCTCCGTCGGTGCTTGGTGTACATATGCTACATGCATGATCTCCAGGAAATTCTTCTATCAGTCTGATACAAATTTCTTGCTTTATTTCTGGAGTGTATTCGAAATCAATTCCTTGTAAATCTCTTAGGAATTTTTCTATATATTTCTGGCTTTGAATGTCTACTTCTTTCTCTCTTGCCTGCATGCTCCATATAATTACTGATTTTGAAATGTAATTTGTTCGTGCTCGAATCTTGATTCCTCGTAGTAGTATCAAGACATAATTATTTAAAAATTGTTGTATGATATCTTCATGTTTTGCATCTCCAATGGTTGGGTAGTTTTGATTGCTTACTCCTATCTGGCATAATTGTATGGCGGGTTGTCTAACTTGTCCTTCTTGCTCTCCTTCATTGAAGAATAGTGGGTATGTTGAAAACATCTTTAGAAATCCTTCTCTTTGTTTTACCACTCCTGAATGATATTGTTGAATAGCTTTCTTCATGTAGTTTGGGAAGTATCGAAATATATCCATACTTCTGAAGTAGATTGTGCTTATGAGTCCGCTTTGGAACATCATATATGTCTTAATAGGATCTGCTTCTGGTAAAACAATTGCCTTGGGCCCCTGAAATATTCCTTCAATAGGGTATATGCTTGAGAGTTTGTCTGCTATTGTGTAATTAACCAAGAAATTATATTCTTGATCAAAAATTGCTTTAGTTAGTTTTGTTAATTCTTCCCGTTCTTGTTCAGTAGGGATAGAATTTATTGTTAGTGGTTTGTTATTAGGGATTCGCCCTAAACTTGACATTCTTGTTTGAAGTGGTTGTCCTGGCATTGCTGCTTTTGCTGCATAGGTACTTCGGTACTCTGTTAGTGCATTTTTTGCTTCCTGTAGACTGGTATATTTTCTATGGATGATGCCGCTTTGGTTGTTGATGAAGATTGCTGCCTTGCTCCAGTCATCATATATTCCTGTGTTTAAGCCATTGAAAATGACATAATATGCTTTAGCTCTTTCTTCCTCATCAAATTTTTCTTTGGATCGAGATCCACCAGTTGCCTGTTCTTCTGTCTTTGATTTATCCTTGATTGTTGCTGCTGGAGGATCTTCAGTTGATTTGTCACTGGATGAGTTAAGCATTAATTCTATTGCCTGTGCTTCTTTATCTGCTTGGCTTGCTTCTTTTTGCAACTGTTGTGCTTGCAGACGACATTGTTTTGCCTTTTCTAATAATCTTTCTCTTTCTGCTTTCAGGATGGATCGGACTCCTTCCATTCTCTTGTTAATGTATCTGCTAGATTGTTTTCTTTGCCTGAAATGTGCAAAGATAAGAAATCGTATTGTTGAGCTTCAAGGCTCTATCTGAGCAATCGACCTTTGTTATACGATTCTTTTATCTTGTATTTTGTAAAGTCTTTTGTATAAGAGCTATCCGTTTGGTATATAAATTTCTTTGGTTGTAAATCCAATTTGAATTTTCGTAATGCTTTTATTAAAGCAAGTGTTTCTTTTTCATGGACTGTATAATTTTTCTCAGCTGGTTTAAATGTTCCTGATGCCCATTTCGTTAATAATATATTCTTAAATTGTTTTAAGAATGATTTTACTTCAGATGGTTTATTATTTGTGATAAATATTTTGAAATCATTATAAGCATCTGGAATTGCTTGAAGAACTGCTCCCCAAGTATCTTGACTTGCGTCAGTATTCAGAATGAGTAAATCGTTTGGTTTTGGTAGATATAATTTTGGAAGGTTTTTACATAATTCTTTTAAAGCTTTTACAGCTTGTGTTGCATTAATTGTCCATTTCCATGGAATCTTTTCTAATATCATTTCTTGTAATAATCCCCCTTTTAAAATTTTCATTCCTAGGAATTCTACTTCTTCTAATGCTATTTTTGCTTTTTCCTTACTTAGAATTACTCCTTTTCTTTGTAGTTGTAGTAGTAGCTTTGCAACTTCGTTTAAATGATGTTTTCTTGTTCCTAAAGTAAAAATTATAATATCGTCTATATATGCTAGACTTATAGATTCAAATCCCTTAAGATTATTATCCATAAATCGTTGATAGATACTAGGTGCCTGTTTTAATCCAAATGGCATAACTGTAAATTGATATTGATTTTGTGGTGGACAACTAAATGCTGTTAAAGGTTTAGTATCCTTATGTAATCGTAACTGCCAATATCCTGATTTTGCATCAAGAGTTGTGAACCATTCTGCCTTTTTAATTTTATTAAAAATATAATCTTGCCTAGGTAATTTGTATGCATCTCCTCTAGTGGCTTTATTCATTTCTTTATAGTTTATAACCATTCTTCTTTTTCCCCGTTTAATTTCATTATGATTCTCAACATAAAATGCTGGTGCACTATGTGGACTTATGCTTGGTCCTATAATTCCCTTTTCTAATAATTTTTCTGTTTCTTCTTTAAATTCTGCGACATCTCTTTCTGTATATGGAATTCTATTTGGTACATTTACTTCTTTATTAGGATCTATTAATTCTATCCTAACTTCCATTGTATTTGTATTCTTAATAGGGTCTAAAGGATCTTGACTACTTATTTCATCGAGAATTCTCAAGACTTTTATTTCAATTTCTTCGTGAATGTACAAAATTAATTGATTTTTAAGTTCATGGATAATCTTCCCCTGTAAAAAGGAAAGCGTAGTATATATCTTTGTTGTAACTAGATGTCGACGTTGGTTTTCCATTGCTGGACAACGTAATTTTATTCTATCAATTTCTTGAATAAAAGGGTAATATTTTTTGAGAAAATTGTTTCCTAATATTAATGGTACTCCTGTATCTTGTTTGTATAAGGTGTCTAGAGGGAATTTTCTTCCTTCAATTAGTATTACAAGATCTTTTGCTCTTTCATTTATTTGGATAATTTTATTATTAGCAATTCTTACTTGTATTGGTTTTTCTAGTGTTGACCAATATTTTGTTGGTAACATTTTTTCTTGTGCAAGGCATATAGTTGCCCCAGTATCTATATAAGCAAAAGTATATTTATTAAATAGTTTTACTTTTATAAATGTACTATTCTTGCTCATCACTACTTTCTGTATAACTGGAACTTTCAGATTCAGATTCTATACTATATGTATCGAAATTCATTTCTTCGCCTACTTCGTATATGTCTTCTATAGGTTCAAACCCTAAAGAATATATTAGTTCTTTTTTATTCTCTTTATATAAGTTTTTCTTTGGACATTCATTAGCATAATGACCAAATTCTTGACATTTCCAGCATCTACACGTCTTTTTTTCTTTCGAATTTTTCTTATTTATTGTATTATCGTATTTATTGTATTTTCTATACCTCCTCTGATATTTTTGTTTCCATGGTTTTTTAAATGTTCTATATTTTTTATATCGAGGATAATATTGTTTTTTATATCTTTTCTTTCTTTCTGGTTTACATCCATATTGATGTGGAATTGTTTCAAGTTGTTTACAACATTGTATATTTATTTTTTCTAAATATTTTTCTTCAGTTTTTCTCATGCACAAATCATCTCTATATTCTAATGCATATTTTTCTATTAATCCTAATGTTTGTGTTATTTTAGTTTTTGCTGGGTCTGTTATTTGTATATTTATATATCGTAACATTGCTGGTGGTAGTTTACTTTTTACTATATCTAATAGGCCAGTTCTATCTGGTGTTTTATAATAAAATCCTTTTACTTGGCAAAAGAAATTTTCTGTTTTACATGGATCACAGAGAGCCATATTACTTAGTATTTTTATAATATGTGATTTTTCAAATTCTCGTGACGTTTCTGCTTCATCACCAAAAAATTCTGCAAATATTTGTTTGGATAATTGTTTTAGAAGGTCAAATTTAGCTTCCCTTGATGTATCTGTTCTAGCATAGTTGGTATAATTACATGGAGTTGTTGTTAACCAGTCTGATAATTCTCCTGTAGCTTTATATTGAATATATGTTAAAAAATCTTCTAGTGGTAATTTGCTAATTGTATCATCATCAGTTTGAACTACCATTTGGAATTGATTTATCCATAACATAATTAATTCTGATGCATTTGATGCACAATCTATGTTTAATACTCCACTACTTATACTTCTTTCTTTTTGAATATATGATGGTGGAATATTCTTTTTGTATTTTCCTTTTGTATATGTATAATCATTTTTATACATATAATCAATAAAGCTTTTTTCATATTTATTTGGTCGTGTATCACGTGTATCATTACTTGTAGAAGTATTATCTTGTTCCTTAATATAATCTTCTTTTTTACGTTTTTCTTCTTCATCTTCTTCCATATTTAATGTTGGATCTTCATCATCACTATCTATTCCATATATGATACCTTGAGCATCTTCTTCATCAATTCTTGCAACATTTAAATCATGTATTTGTAATTTGTCTATTAATTTTGATAATTTTTCTATTTCGTTTATCTTCGAATTGGTGGTATCCATTTATTTGTTGAATTTATAGGTTCGTCATTTATTAATTTTCTAGTTGTACCTTTTGTTACTAATTCTTGTATTAATTCTAATGCCTCTTTACATCCAAGACATTTTTCTTTTCCTGTTAATATTTCCTCATTATCTAATTTTCCTTGTTCTTTTAAGAAATTTATTAAATCCTGGTATTTATATTTTCGTGTTTTTGTTTTCTTTATTTGATTTATTGAATTTAATAATTCTTTTTGATTTTCTTTAATTATTTCTATTAATGTTAATATTAAATTAGATACTTTTGAATTTCCTTCTGTCATGCAGTTATTAAAACTCTGAGTTGTTTTTCTAGTTCTTCTAATAAAATTTCTAATCGAAATACTTCATATATTTCATTTTCTATAATATGAAATTTTATTAATTCTTTTATTAATTTTATACTTCTTTGAATTCTCAAGATTTCTTTTCTTAGTAATATCATTTTAAAATTGCTTATTGTAGCAAATTGTTTTGTCGTAATAATCTGTTAGAATATTCTTGTATGAATTCTTTAGCTAATTTTTCTTCTATTACTATAAATTGTATATCTAATCTTATTTGTTGTTTTTCTGCATCATCATTTGTAAAATATAATTTTTCTGTGGCAGATAATATTGCCTTTTTAATTTCTATTTCCATTAATTGATATTCTATTAATCGTACGTATGATAATTTTTCTTTAATTATCATTATGTATAGTAGTATCTGATTCTTCTGATATACCAAACATGAGTCTAACTAGTCTACTTATATGTGCTTTCACTCTTCTAAGTTCTAAACATATTATTCTTCTATTAATCATATCAGCTGATTGCAATTGATCTAACAAATCTATTTCTTGATTATGTAATATTTCTAATTCTTTGTCTATCGTTAATCCTGGCATTATTTAGGAATATATGTTTTATTAGGATGAACAGGGCTCTGATACCAAAATTGTTTACGCGGATTCTTGGGAATTTTAATTAATTGTGTAGATGGAATTTTATTTTGTGTAAATGGTGGAATTAAATTAAGATAAATATAAAAGAAATATATATGAGGGTATAATTGGAATTTTAACTCCATTCAAACTTTGGTCAAAGCATTTTGGCTATATTTTGCATGTTTTTATAAGAGTGGCTATTTGTTGTACTTCATATAAGATTTTGGCTATTTTAAATTATTAAGTGTTATAAATATCAGTATATTGAAATTTTGATATAACACAAACTGAATAGTGTTACAATGCAGTAATAGCAATATACCATATTATACCGATATTTTACAGAATACCATGATGTACCTAGGGATGTAAATATACCAAATTATTCGTGAGCTACTTGAGTCTCGATGCGATAGAAGCTCGTTCCAGCTCGTTTACTGAAGCTCGTTTATTAAATGAACCAAACTTACATCATAATATTCGACTCGTGAGCAAGCTCATTTATAAAAATAATATTTTCATGATTTAAGAGTAACAATAATAATAAATCTTTCTAGTAATTTGATATTTTTAAATTGAGCATGGATATGATATTAATTTTGAAACAAATAACTTTTTCTTTCAAAATAATAATGAATATTTTCACTACACTCTAAATTTAGAAAGTTCGTATAGACTTGATTAACGTTCAATAAAGTTCGTGAACTCCAAAGTATTCGATAAAAAAGCTCGAAGCTCGACTTGATACTAAACAAGTCAAACTTGATCACGACATTACTCGGCTCAACTTGATTTGATTATACCCTTATCTGAATAGAACATTATTTATTAAAAAATATAAGATTTTTAATAGTTTTAATAATATTATTATTTAATAAAATTATGTACAATACCAATATGCTAAAAATATTTTAAAACTTGTATATAAAATTTTTATTCTTACTTAGTGGTTGAATATAAGATTAGTTTGTTTCATGTTTATTCATATTTTGATTAATAAAATTATTATTAAACATATTTATTGTGAAAAAAAAGTGGCGAAATATTTGATCCACACTTATCATTCAAAAATTAATAAAAATTAAATATCACAAATAAATTGACCAGTGGTGGTATTTGTCAAGAAAATACTAAATCTAAACAAATGAAAATATTTACAATAACACTTATCTTATATATTATATTAACATATCTAAGAAATATCTATAACGGAACGTGTCGTCAATTAGCACACTAAACATAAGGTATTTATACAATTTTTTAATGTTGGTTCCGGTATTTAGCAGAGTAGACTTAAATGCACAGCGGAAAATAATATTTATTAGATTCGGTATACTTGCACTCATCCAAGGTGGGGGTGACGTGTCAGCTTGGTTTGTAAAATCTTTAGTTAAGGTATTTAATGTTCAATTATGCTTAGTATCGTTATTCAATATATACTACGACACATGAGTGTTGAGTTTAAAGGAAAGTAAGCTGACAGCAACTATGAAAGTAATAAATAACACTAAAAGGTTATAGTGGTTCAAACTCTAAAGGTCATACGTCCACTCTTCAGACACAACTTTGGAAATCCACTAATTGTTGGATTTTCAAGATGCTCCTACAATCTATCGCTTGCTGAAGAATGCTTCGTCCACAAGCTCACTCGCCTAGTCCTTTGCTCGTCTTTCACTTCGCAGCTCCTTGGAGTAACGGCACACCACGCAGCATCCTCATCACTGGAATAGGGTGTTTAGAGTTCCGCCGAAACTTTCAGCACGACGGCAAGTTGCCCGTAAGAGTCAGAGTACAAGGCGTACTTGACTGTTGTAATCTTTCATTGAGAGAGATTATTGAGAGATAACTCAAGAACAAGAGTTCTGAATCTCGTGTTTACAAAGGTGACACACGAAAAGCTTCAAGAGCCTGGAACGGTTGTATAAGCTTAGTTCACATTCGGTATGTTTCAGTTCTCGTAAGTTCAGTATTTACTCGTAGCCTTCTTCTTTTGAAATCTCTGGAATTTATAGAAGTGAGGTTGAATGTTTGAAATAAATGCCCATTAGATACAGATTAGATGATGTCGAATCGGAAGTCTCTTTTGACTGCTGCTATCGGCGGGTAGGTGCTGTTTTCAGATATTATGCACCTGCTCCGCCTTTTCCTGACGATGACGGTGACTGTCCACCTTTGTGTCAGAACGACGGTCTCTTCAGTTTGAGGAATCTTGGACTAACTGTCCTAGGTATCAAAACTTAGAGTTTCGTGCTTGCACACTTTAAGGAATCTTCAATGCTTAAAGTTTGTACTTGTTAGTATGTTCCGCAAATGATTCTCATTGTCTCTTTGCGCTGGGACACGGACTATGAAATCCATGGTGGTGCCGCCATACTTGCAAGTTCATGCTGATGACGTCATCCATTAGTATACGCTAGGTCCTTATACTGGTAAGTTTGATGTACTGATAGGACCATACTTGTTGATCCCGTACTTGGAGAATCCTAAACTTATCAGTCCAGACTCTTGTATACCAGACTTGTAAGTTCGGTTTGAACCTCAACCTATTGAGTCTATGCACATTCCACACTGATCAGCTAGTCTAGTCTTCATTTAGCTCCAGCTTACAAATCGATACAAAGCCTATATAGGACTTTACATTTTTGGACTATGCTGAAGTAATCTAGAGATAAACTAAGATGACTTTAACATACTTTGACCCACCAAAACAACATAACATAAGGAAATTTCTAACAACTTCCTAACAATTTTCCCATTTTTGGTGTGGTCAAATCTATCTCTAAACTAAGTTGATGAGGAGCGAAAAAAAAAAAACTTTTCGAGTTTTTATAGGTATAAGAACTATCAATCTATAAACTCATAGAAAGTTACCCCTCAAATTCAGTGTACTCTTCTTAAGATCTTCCCCCTCAAATTGGGAGAAATAATGCTCGATTAATATTTTCAAGTAAGTTAAGAGCATAAAAATCTTAAGTGAATGAGAGAAGCTTGTTGATTACACTAGGTTGTGTAAGTTCAGCGAAGAAAATAAAGACCATTGTTGGACAAAAAGTGATTGTCATCAACAAGTCACCTTATCCTTTAAATGAGTTTGAATACAAGAGCAAGGATAGCTAACAGATCTATGCAACAAAAATTGAAGATACACAAAAAGTCAGCATTACATCTTTTCAGCACTAGATGGGTTTTCTTCCTTTGGAGAGAGAGGCTATCAGATCAGTCATTCTGGCCATGTCAGCTTCAAACTTTCTCCTGTCTCTTCATCTCTCCTCTGGCGCTCCTCTTCAGCTTTGCATCTGTATTCTTCACCTTCTTTGACTACACCAAGCATGGTGGTCAGGGTAGAGGTTACCGTCTCCGTTCTCTCTTCCACAATTTTGAGCACTCTTTCTTCTGAGGCTTGGACTAACTCAAGAACGTGTGCCAGAAGATGAGAAGAACATACTGGTTTGGCTTGAACAATGGTAGTGGAGGTCTCTGCTGGAGTGGTTGTAAGAGAGGTGGGGGGATCTTCTTAAGATTCAAGCAGAGCATTAGCTTGAGCTCTCGAGGAAGAAGCTTCGGCTTGGACAGCAACATCAACGGACTCCACCGCCCTGTTTACTTCCCAAGGAAAAACAATAGGTATAGAGGCAATGAATGGAACAATAGATCAATATCTCCATTGGCGGAGTTTCTCAAGTCTGATCCCTCTAGCTCGCACCTCCTCAGAATTTGGTCTTCTTTATAGTCTAGTCCCCAGCGAGGAATTTTGAACAGAGGTTTCAACCTAGGACACTTCTCCACGAGGAGTTCTCTCAATATTAAGGAAAGGACCCTTCACCAGTTTTGGGGGAAGAACACCTCGAGAACTTGTTCTTTGTCTAAACGACCGGATCTTCGTTAACCTCCTCTTGATATGTTTCATCATCCATTGAGTCGATCTAGGCCTGGTTCCCATCTGAAGGAACACGCCGGGAAGGCAGATCGTCCCTATAATCGATGTTGGATACCAAACGTACACATACATGGTTTAATTAAATTAAATCAAGGAGATCAAGGATTACCAATAGATCTATACAGATATGTAGATCGATTCCACTGAATATCTTCTAGCCTGTGTCCCGCGAACCACGATCGGATGCCAGGTGGACAGCAATCCTCCAAATCGTAGATGCCAACCAAAACTAGATCTACAATGTTTTGAGAGAACTAAACCCTAGCCGTCGTTCAGCACATGAACTTATGAAAATGACAACTAGGATATTCTCTCAACCATAAGATCTTATTTATAGGCAACTTCTAGGGTTTCCAATTGGGCCAGGCCAGGGATCTCTAGAAGGTATAGGATTGGGCCTCCCATAAGTCCAAACACATATATTCATCCTAGAATATAATTTGAACTTAAAACATTAATTCATTCCACTAGAGAATTAATGTTTCAACTGCCATCCTATCCCGATGTGAATCATGGCTTCTATTTGACTTATTAATTCCCCGTGTTTAAGATAACGCACATCCATTAATTAATTAAAAGCTCTGACAATATTAATTAATTAATATCTTAATTCCTTAAATAGTACTCGCTCAACATTATTATCATATCAGAATAAATTCCACCTGCAGGGTTTAATACGATAAAACTTATAAGCTCCTTAAGGGGATGTCATCAACCTGAATGTCCAGGATATGGTGCCCTAATGTGACTAAATAAACACATACAAATTATTGTGGGTGTTTTTGTGTTGGATTAGGAGCCCAAGAACAAATTATCTTAATAAAGAAATAAATAAGTGCACAAATGGTAGATGAGAGTATTATTTCTGGTAATATTGAACAGATACAAGTAACAGAGTAAAACTTAATGATTTAAACGAAAGAGGTAAGTTCAGATTGAATCGAGCTATGCCGAGCTGTAACTTCGCAGTATGCCTACTCTTTCCTTGCTATATTTCCAAAAATGTGTCTTTCCTGAAATATATATACTCGTTTCAGATAACGCTCCCTTCTTTAATTCCGTGATCCTCGCCGAACTTTACTGCTGAATTCGTGTCGTTATTAATTTTCAAAAGATCCGTTCTTCCTTAATTGAATTTGCCTTTATTGCTGGTCAACCGTTCGAACTCTTTTACAGTTCAAACTTTAATCTTCGATCTCTCCTTCGACCTATTCTGATGGGCCCCTAAACTCAGGAGTCAAGCCCATATTTCCTGGATCAACTTTTATTGGGCCTTTTTTCCCTTTTGAATTTATTATCGACCTCAACAATAGCCCCCTTGACTTGTCAAGTTACTTCCAAAAGAAGCTTGGTAAGTCGAGTCCTGTTTCGAGAATATTATCATTTCCAGATGTATGGCTCATTAGATCTTTTTTAGAGGAATCCGGACTTGTGAGATGTCTCATTTAGACATCTTCTCGGCTCGAAGAATCAATTCCTTTGTGGGGATGTCTTCTGATTCGCACTACTCTGTAAAGTAGCGACGAATGCCGGCGACTATGGCCCGAATCCATAGTACACAGATTTTAGACATTTCGGGGTCTGCCTTTAAGCCATCTGGTTTCGTAAATTTGTCAGAATGAACTCATGAAGTACGAGCTTAATAGAGCTTGATTTTTATCAAAGTATAGTTAGTTCGAAACGAACTCGAACCATTATGATTTCGAAATGTATTTTAAAACTTCCCGCCAACTTACTATGGTATTTGCGTAATTTCTGCATAAATCAGGGGCTAATTGCCGGAAGTCGGATGGTCTCCCCTTTTTATAATGCTTTCTTGGAATCACCATCCCCATCCTCACTCGTCGCCTTCTTCGTCTTCTTCCTCCGACCAGAGCATCCGTCGATTGAGATTCACGTAACACACTCTTTTATCTTTTCATAATTAATTTTCTTGTTCTTTAACTTCCATAGCCTCCTATTTCTTCTTCCTTCGCGCATTAAAACTAGGTTTTTAGGCATCTATTCTGATTTCTTCGATCGCTTACTCTTTTTTCGACTAGGTTTTAGCCCCATCTGCCAATTCCGCCGCCGATTAGAAATACCATGGCTCATGATTCTGATACTCGCATTCCTACACCACCATTCACCCCTTCTCCCGAAAGGGACCTCTCGATTACTCACGCCATTCAACCAGACTGGGACTTGATTTTTCAAGAACCAGAAACTTCCCGTCGTTCAGGAAAGGAGAAGGTTTCCGGCGAAACACCCGAGGAACCTCCATCATCATCAAATTTTGAGGATGATCTTCCTATTGCCGAGACTTTCCGTTGTTTAGAGAGAACATCAGATGCTGCCGAAACTAGCGAGCCGGGCCATCATCTCTCCAGCGGGGTCTCGTCAGCACCCATCCCGCTTGAACCCTCAGTCGTTAGCAAATGGACACTCCCAGAAGAATGGTCCACTCACAGGGTCCTCGGGGCCATTTCTTTGATCACTAAAGACGACATGCTTGCCTTAGCCGACTCCGTTCCATGCCTGGTAGCTACTTACATCCGTCCTAAACAAAATCGTCGATGCTTCGATCCCCTAGTTGGCTTCACAGCCTTTTATACCGCGGCTATGGAGAATGGAGTCGGTCTCCCGATCCACCCTTTCTTCAGCGAGGTCCTCGCCTCATACAACATTTCCCCTTTTCAACTGGCTCCTAACAGTTGGTGCCACTTAGTTGGAGTGTTCTTAGTCTGGATGGATCTAGGATTAGGCCTCCCCACAGTCCGCGAATGGCATTACATGTATGGATGAACCAATGCCTGGACAAACACTATTTTTACTTTACTAGATGGAAGACGGGATGAACGCCATTAGTTCAAAAGCCCCCGACGAACTCACCGAATTGGTGGAACACCTTCTTTTTCCTCAAACTTAACCCTTCGCATCCTGAGTTCATCAGCCGTGGCGGGACTCCAATAAGTGGGTCTTCATTTTATGAGTGTATTTGTTAGTTGTTCATATACTAATACATCTCTTTTACAGTGCGAGAAAGAACAATCCTTACTCCCTCCGAGCAGGCACGAATCGATCGTGCATACGACGTCAGTTTCAGTGATCGGGAGTGGCCCAAGCTGCAACTCAGTCGATTTGTGACCGCCCACCATTTCCTCGATCACAACTGCCACATCAACGATCTACCTAAAAACATGAAGGGCCCTGGAGTCTCCGCCGAACAGGTCGCTCAAGCCCTCCGAGAAAAGAAGAGGGCTCGAGAGGAGCTCGAGCAAAAACGTCGAGAAGAAAATCCTCCAAAGAGGCCGGCCACCTCGTCGAGCCATCACCCCCCCGACTCCGCCTCCCCCCTGGTCAAGTTTGCCGATGCTCCCAAGGACACTCGACCCACTCATCAGGCGGACTCCTCACGTAAGGAGTCCGATGGTAAGAAGGAGAAGGAAGGAGGATCCTCAGATCGTCGTCATCGTTCTTTTGACAAGGATTCTGATCCGAAGGAGAATTTGGAGAGATCTCTGGCCAAATTGCAGACAGCCCCGGTGAACGCGAGGGTGGACTCATTTTTAGTTCACGCTCGCAAACTGCTGCTCAATCCTCCCCCCCAAGATCCTCTGGCAGGGGCAATTTTCAACAGGCTTTCTCGCTTCGAACAACGTCAGCTAGAGGTAACCTTTCCACCGCTTTCCCTTTCTATTCTCTTTATTTCCCACTAAGCGCTGGTTGTAGGACGCAATGGAGTTCGATAAGATCCACCGCGAGATCAAAGCCTTTGAAGACAAATGTGCCAAGGAGATTCTAAAGCTCCGGGGTGAGGTTGAGACTCAGAAGAAGAAGGCTGCAGTTTTAGAGGAGAAGCTGGATGAGGCCGAAGGCAACGCCGCTTCCTTTGCTGTGAAAGCGAACAACGCCAAGGCAGAGCTGAAAGCATGTCAACTTGAACTGGAGAGTTCGAAGAAGAAGTACGATGTTGACATTGCTGTGCTCTCCAGTGACATCCAAAAGAGGGGAAATCAGCTCAAAGCCATGCACGAACAGCTCATTGCCAAAGAAGAAGAGCACAAGGTTGAACTGAAGTGCTGCCAAGACGAGATCGCGCACCTCAAGTCTGGGGAGGGTCTCGACTTTGAATCTATCATCTAAACCCCTTACTTCGCCGAGACGTACGAGGTATTTGCTTACCAAGCCTTCTCTTCCTACTTCTATACTTTGCTTTTATTTTACTTTACCGGATGCTTAATACTTTACGGGCCATACTTATAGACTCTCGCCGAACAGGTCGATCAGGAGATTAGAGGGAAGATATCTTCCCGATACCCCGATCTCGACCTGAGCGTCCTGGATGCTATGGAGCAGATCGAGCAGGAGACCCCAAAGCAAGATCAGATTACTGACTCCGGCAGCCCCAAGCAGCAGCAGATCGGAGAGGTGGGCGGCAGCTCTCAACAACAGCAGATTAACATCTCCGACGAGTGAATATGCACCGAACCAACTCGTTTATCTTGTTTACTGAATAACTTGAATTCTGAACTCAAACAACTTTTATTTTGTTTATTTTTTTTTGCTTCTCCATGCATAATTACTTTTCCTTGAATGACGATGCATTTTTTCATAATTCCTTTATTCACATCATATTTCTGCGCAAAGAACCACGAGATTAGGGTGGGCGATGTCGTAGCATCGCCCCTCCGACGCTCAAGTTAGTACGGATTCTGACAAAATAAAATGTAAGAAATAGACATGGTAGAATATACTTATCTGGCTCGCATTCGAACTTCCTGATACCAGCACTGCCCCATGGAGGATCGAAATAACTAGTAGATTTACTGTATTTAAAAATAGTATTTCTTCAAATGTCTCACGTTCCAACTGTTAACGATCTCCCGACCATCATAATCCTCCAAATGATATGCGCCTCGTCCGACCACCCGAGTCACTTTATACGGCCCTTCCCAGGTCGGCGCGAGCTTCCCCACACTCTTATCTTTGGTATTCTGAAATACCTCCTCTTGAAAGGTTCGTAGCCTGAGCTTTTGATTGTATATTCTCTCGACTTGCGATCTCCTCTGGGCCATCATCACCAAGGCCCGATCCGTACGTTCATCTATTAACTCCAAATTTTTGAACAACTTATCACTATTGCGTACTTCGTCACACAATTCGACCCGTAAGTTCTTCACCTTTGTTTCAACAGGTATAACTGCCTCTTCCCCATATGCTAACGCAAAGGGAGTACTCCCAGTTGCAACACGTGGGGTGGTTTGATATGACCAGAGTACCCCTGGGAGCTCATCGTGTAGGGTTTGAGTCTACGACGGGCAATATTAATTGCCATTAATTAA
>JAPKLW010000897.1:50034-91655 GCA_026898455.1 Plectranthus barbatus | reverse complement strand
TGTACGAAACACTTAATCATATATGCTTTCAGTATACAATCCCAACACATCGACCCATCCTGTTTTAAGTGCATGCAACCATTTTTTCATCGTGGCCATAATGGTTTTGTTGGATGACTCTGCTTGCCCATTTGCTTCCGGATAACGCGGCATTGAGAAGACTAATTTAATCCCGTATCGATCACAAAATTCTTGAACTTTCCTTCCGGTGAATTGCATTCCATTATCTGTTCTGATCTCCTTTGGTATCCCAAATCGACACAATATATTCGTCCAAAGGAAATTTATAATCTCCGGCTCATGTACATTACGAAATGCCTCCGCTTCAACCCACTTTGTGAAATAGTCCGTTGCAACGAGCAAATACTCCTTTTGGCCCGCGCCTTTTGGAAGTTTCCCCACGATATCCATTCCCCATGCCATGAAGGGCCATATGGGCACAGTCGCATGGAGCGGTTCTGTATGCCTCTGCATTGTTACTTCGAACCTCTGACAAGCTTCGCAGCTCCTCACATACTCCCTTGCATCCTTTCGCAAGGTTGGCCAATAGAATCCTGCCGATATAACCTTATAAGCCAGAGTTCGAGCTCTTTGATGGCTTCCACAGTCCCCTTCGTGTACTTCCATTAGGACGGCAAGGATCGCTCCATCGGGGACACATTTTAGAAGAGGCTCTTCCAACGACGTCTATATAATTCACCGTTACAAATAACATACTTCGCAGCCGCTCATGCTAACCGGGTTGCTTTTGCTCTCTCCTTTGGAAGTACTCCATCTTCAATGTATTGCAATAGGGGATCGATCCAAGTTCCAACCGGTTGTATCTTGTTTACCTCTTCATAGTTTTGAACAACCGATTCATCTGCCCATGTCACGGGTATGGCCTTTTCTCGCCTTTCTTGTTGAGAAGAAGCCAAATTCGCTAATGCATCAGCCTCTGCGTTTTCTTCCCTGGGTACGTGCCTTATCTCAAAATCATCGAAGTATGCACTGATCGCCCGAGCCATCTCATAATACTTCGACAATCGGGGCTCCTTCACTTGATACTGATTATCTACTTGAAACACTACCAACTGTGAGTCACCTCGAACTTGCATACGCTGCACACCCAATTCCTTTGCCAGCTGCATCCCTCTTATGAGAGCCTCATATTCGGCTTCGTTATTTGTGACATCGAAATTAAGTCGGATTGCTCGCTCGAATTGCTCCCCCCATGGACTCTGTAGTTTTAGCCCAACACCATTTCCGCTCATATTGCTGGAACCGTCGACCTGAAGGATCCACGGTTCATGTCCGATTTTGGCTGCTTCTATTTGCGCGAACTCTTTCTCGGCCTCGATCTGTAAATTCGCAGAATACTCTGCCACGAAGTCGGCTAAAGCTTGAGACATTATCGTAGTTCTCGGTTCGAACTCAAGTCCGAAACCTCCGATTTCCATTGCCCACTTGAGCAACCTCCCTAACAAGCTGGGTTTGGAGAACACACTCCGAAGTGGGTACGACGTAATTACTTTGATTGGGTGGGCTTCGAAATACGGTCTCAACTTCCGAGAGGCCACTACTAAGGCTAAGGCCAACTTTTCCAATGCAGTATACCTCCCCTCCGCGGCGAGCAAGGGTTTACTCGCGTAATAAACGGGATATTGCCTCCCTTGATGTTCCCTCACTAAAACAGCCCCAAGGGCATGGTCCGAGACCGATAAATATAATAATAGCGGTTCTCCCTGCTCAGCCTTGGAGAGTAATGGAGGGTTCGACAAATATTCCTTAAGCTGCTCGAAAGCTTTTGCGCACTCGTCTGCCCACTTGAAATGCTTTCCCTTCCATAGGACTCGGAAGAAACTGTGCGTTTGATTGGAATACCTTCATATGAATCGACTTAGCGCCGCCAATCTCCCAGTTAATTTTTGCACCTCCTTTGGACTTCGCGGATGCGTCAGATCCTTTATCGCACTTATTTGTACTGGATCGGCTTCTATCCCTCGATTGGTAACCATATATCCTATGAACTTTCCCAATGCAACTCCAAATGTGCACTTCGCAGGGTTCAACTTCAGATTATATCATTTTAGAATATCGAAGGCTTGAACCAAATCTCGGACATGCCCACAAGCCTTTCCCGATTTTATCAGCATGTCATCAATATAGACCTCGATGGTTTTACCAATGAGCTGCTCGAACATTTTATTCACCAAGCGCTGGTAGGTCGAACCTGCATTCTTAAGCCTAAAGGGCATCACCTTGTAGCAATAAATTCCCCTGCTTGTCATAAATACGGTTTTTTCTTGATCGTCCGGATGCATCATAATTTGATTATAGCCCGAAAATGCATCCATAAAACTTAGCAGCTCGTGACCCGCAGTGGCGTTCACAATGCTATCTATGTGCGGTAAAGGGTACGGGTCTTTCGGGCAAGCTTTGTTCAAATCCGTATAGTCTACGCATACGTGATTCTTCCCATTTTTCTTTTTCACTACCACGACGTTAGCTAACCAAGTTGGGTACTTCACCTCCCTCACGGATCCAATTTCCAACAGTTTTTGAATTTCCTCGTTTATAGCATCATTCTTCTCCGAAGAGAATTTTCGCCTTCGCTGTTGTATGAGCCTCGCACTTGGATCCACTTGGAGTTGATGGGTCAGTACCCTCGGATCTATGCCGATCATATCCTTGTGCGACCAAGCGAACACTGCATGTTCTTTGGTCAAGAAACTCACAAGTTCATCTCGGACTTTGGGATCGAGTTCACTTCCAATGTTTGTTTTTTTAGAAGGGTCGGATGGGTCAAGTTCCACCTCCAGCGACCCTCCCGTTTCCCCGATCATTGATCGCACCGGTCCTGATGGGAAATGCTGCTGCAAGCATACTGCCTTAAAACTTGCATAGTAACATTCCTTAGCCACGCTTTGCTCTCCTTTGATGGTACATACTCCATCCGAAGTCGGAAATTTGACCAACTGATGGTACATAGAGGGGACCGCCCTAAGTTGATGGAGCCACGGGCGCCCCAGGAGTGCGTTGTATGCGCTGGGTGCGTCGATGATCATGAATGCTACATCGTATCGAGCTCCTCCACAATAGGTGGGTAAGGTCACGGTCCCTACCGTCATCTGCACCCCCCGTTAAATCCAATCAGGGGGGTTCGATTCCGCACTATTCTTTCCTCTGGGACCTTCATCTCTTTCGCCGCGTGCTGGAAGAGGATGTTCGCCGAACTTCCATTATCCACTAGGATTTGCTTGATAAGGCAGTCCGATACCTGTAAAGAAATAACGAGCGCATCGTCGTGTGGATGGGCGGACTCTGGAGCATTCTTCTCCGTAAATTCGATTGACATATGTGCCGCGGGGGCATGCGCCATCCACACCCCACCAGGGACCTGCCTCCTTGCTCTCTTGGCCGCTGATCTGGTAGTCCCGCTGATCTTAGAGCCTCCGCTTATGCAATTTATAGTTCGAGTGGGAGCCGGTTGCTTATCGGGTCGATTTGCCTCGACCTGTGCCGGAGTAGTTTGCTTTTCTCGAATCCAAGTCCTCCTTCCTTTGTCTGACAAGAACTCCGTTAATATCCCCTTTTTTAATAACTCGAGAACCTCCAATCGAAGAGCCCGACAATCCACTGTGGTATGGCCATGATCGCTATGGAAGTCACATAACTTCTTAGGGTCCCTCATGGACGGATCGGTTTTCATTTTCTGCGGCCATTTTACCATGTCTGGCATCTGGCGGAGCACGCTCTGCACCAACTCCGCAGGCTCGATAGTGAGAGTATAATCTGGTATGTAGGTGGTCAAGGTGTTGACTTGGGGTGGCCTGCTCCCAGATGGACGACTGTATGGATGCGGCCGTGCGGGTTGATAGCGTATTTTTCAACACGCTATTCTGCAAGTGCACAGACCACTGCAGAGGGCAAGTAATAATTTATCGAACTCAAGGACTGCAGGCTCGAAACACAACCAAGCACTAAAACATAGATATTTTACTACTATCTAGGCAAATCATAAAGTGAATTTGGTTTTATCTAACTAATTGATTTAAACGCAGAAATAAAATAGAAAAGGTAATTAAAGATTTTAGAAAACAATGAGAAAATAGGATTCCAGGGTAATCCACTTTGAATATTAAACAAACAACGTTTTCATGCAATTCAATCCCAATTTAATTTCCAAAGATGTGAGCAATCGCGAAAATGTTATCAGGCGATCCTCTCGGATTCTAAACCATAACATGGAAATAAAATACCTAGTGACTCCTCTCGGATGCGCAAAAGGACGTTTACTCTTGATAAAAACCTTGGATTCTAAACCCTTTAAAAGTTCAAATTCCTCTCGGATAATTGTTCTAATAAATCTGATTAATTTGCGTCTTAATTGACAACCTAGACCTCTCGGTTCAAAAACTATCAATTCAAATCACAATTAATGATCAGTTAATGCAATTATTGAAAATCCAAATTAAATCAGAACATCAGAGGAAAAGGAACATTAAATTTGCATAAATGTTGAATGAATAAATACAAAGTTTCAAAACCCTAGAATCCAAAAAGGGATTTAGCCAATCATGCTAAATCCAAGAAAAACAAAGGAATGAAGAGTCATATATACAGGAAAAGGAAATTAAAAACCGCGTAGTCTTCAATCTTCGAGTCCTGGCATGCTCTTCAAGTTTCCCATGAATTTCTGTAGAAAACCCTAATTTCTAGCCTAAGAAATTAATTTGGAACGTAGTAATCTGAAAATAAGAGTTGTGGAACCTTTTTCCAGCTTTTGGACCTCATATATATAGGAGGGGGATTTAAATCTCAAAAGATATGGAAGAATCTGTGACTTGGGCCAAAAGATACGTAAGTTTACGTCAAAATTGCGGAATTGGCGAGCTGGGAAACTCGATCGGCGATCGCGGGAAAGGAAAGGCGATCGCCGGATTGGGTTCGAAGAAAAAAGTGCAAAACCGGCGACCCACCGGCAGAGCCGGCGGTCGCCGGCGTGAAAGGGTGATCGCCGTTTAGGGCTGGAGGTCGCCGGTTTGGAAGATGGTCGCAGGGAAGGAGATCCGATCGTCGTGCGTGGGATGCAGTCGCCGGATTTGAAGCCAAGTCGCCGGTTTTGGGTGGTGACCGCCGGATGTGGAGGTGGAACGCAGGAGCTGAGCCTGGGTCGCCGGTTTTGCACCTTGGGTCGCCGGTTTGGCACCTTGGTCGCCGGTTATGCAACCGGGTCGCCGGTTGCGTAAACGTCTTGCGCAGTCTCGCGGTTTTGACCATAACTTTCTCTCCCGAACTCCGATTGACCTGATTCCAGTTGCATTGGAAAGCTAACTCAAAGATATATCCATTGGTATGCTCCATTAGCTCGAATTTCATGTGTGGAGGAATTGGTGACTGTTTCTTTGAATAAACTACTTTCGGAATGGGTTTCCATTGAAACTTGGCCTAAAACATATGTGGGTGCAGTCTTTTTCTCACTTCTTCTTCTTCTTGATGCAAACAAACATCGATTGGCTCCACGGCACTCATTCAGACTCAAATACGCATGAAATCTGTGCAAAACAACATCAAACAAACCAAACGTAATATTTTCTTAAAGAATAAGAATAACGCATGAAAAGATCACATAATGGCTCAATCTGAAGTATAATCTAAGCATAAACACATCAATAAAATGCACAAAGTGAGTGTTTATCACGGGTCGACGATCACGCTGTTCCTATCGACACTCCTCTCGCGCAACTATTGGCCGTCCCCCACCGCGTCGTGTTCTGCGGTAGGGCTCATCCTCCTCCAATTTGATTAATGCCCACGCTCTGTTAAGTACATCGTCCATAGTCTGGCAGGGGTAAATTGACAGTTCTCGGTATAGGTCAGAGTTAACATCTAGACCCTTGGTAAAGGCCCGCACTGCAGTGTTGTTAGGGCAGCTTGGCACCACCACCAATTCTCTATTGAATCTGGACAGGTACGCCCTTAGTAACTCTCCAGGCTTTTGGATTACGGCATACAGATCATCCGGATGCTTATCCAACTTTCTACTGCTTGAATATTGCCGAAGGAACAGTTGATGTAACTCAGCAAACGTTGAGATCGACCCTCTTGGTAAACTAATGAACCACTGTAAAGCCGGTCCGGTAAGGCTCGACCCAAAACTCTTACACATACATGCCTCGCGTCGGGCCCTGGGGATCGCTAAAGCGAACATCTTTTGTTTGTAGACCGCCACATGATTCTCTGGATCCGTGGTAACATCATAGAGTGCAAAGCTTGGGGGAGTGAACCGGTCCGGGAGCTCGGCTTCTACGAGCTCTGGCGCAAAGGGAGATTCCGCATAGCTTTCCCGCGGGATAGTTTGCTCTGGGGGTGGCAGACCTGGTACCCTCGCGATCAAGGACTCGAAATAGCTAAGGCGCTGCTCGAATCGTCGTTCCAACTATGTCAATGCCGATCCCCCTACGCGATTTATGGTCGGTTGTCCTGGATTTGAGTTCGGTCCTCTCAGGGTTCCTAGCGTTCTTAGGTTAGTCTCGTCTTCGACAGTTCGATTGAATTCATCCTGAAGATCGTGGGCCGTCATTGCCCGGGCTCTACTCGTGCTCCCGAGTTCTTCCACTATTGGTTGGGTTGCCAGCTGATGCAACCGGGCCTGGCATTTCTGGGTCACAGCCTCCACTTGAGCCCCCAACTTTTCCATTACACCTCGGGCCGCCTGAACCTGGCTTATCAATTGGGACACATATGGGTCTTGCATCAATGAGGGCAGCGGCGGAGGAAAGGACAGTTTGTTGAGTGGTGTCACGTTAAAGGCACGCCTCATGTCATCCAATGATCCGTGAGACTGATCTGTCCCGCGTCCGTCGGTAGTTGAGCGTCCTCGCCCCATTCCTCCTTGCAAGCCCCGGACCGTGACTTAATCCTCTTCCCGTTCTGGAGGACGTGATTGCTTCAGTTAGAGGCACGGTTCCATCAGTGATTAGTCCGTGGTTCCCGCCTTCCGCCATCCTGCAGCAAGTATTAGTGTAACTTTTGTTCTTGGGCCCCACGGTGGGCGCCAAATTGTTGTGGGTGTTTTTGTGTTGGATTAGGAGCCCAAGAACAAATTATCTTAATAAGGAAATAAATAAGTGCACAAATGGTAGATGAGAGTATTATTTCTGGTAATATTGAACAGATACAAGAAACAGAGTAAAACTTAATGATTTAAACGAAACGAGGTATGTTCAGATTGAATCGAGCTATGCCGAGCTGTAACTTCGCAGTATGCCTACTCTTTCCTTGCTATATTTCCAAAAATGTGTCTTTCCTGAAATATATATACTCGTTCCAGATAACGCTCCCTTCTTTAATTCCGTGATCCTCGCCGAACTTTACTGCTGAATTCGTGCCGTTATTAATTTTCAAAAGATCCGTTATTCCTTAATTGAATTCGCCTTTATTGCTGGTCAACCGTTCGAACTCTTTTACGGTTCGAACTTTAATCTTCGATCTCTCCTTCGACCTATTCTGATGGGCCCCTAAACTCAGGAGTCAAGCCCATATTTCCTGGATCAACTTTTATTTGGCCTTTTTTCCCTTTTGAATTTATTATCGAGCTCAACACAAATAATGCTGTTACCCAAGATACGGAGCATATTGAATCATCCTTTTGATTCTCACAGATGGTAAGTCAAAGTAACAAACAATCATTCGTATATATCTAAATATCGCATCTAGGGTTAAGAATTAACAAAGTCGCCGAGACCTTGGTTCTTCATTGAGTCAGAATAGAAGAACACATCTCATCGCGATCCATTCAATGCGACACCACGCACTAGTATAAACTAATAACCAAGACTTGTTATCTCAAGTTTATACTACAACCTAAAACGATAATTTATCCAGAACTTTCTCAGTTGTGAATACGTTTTATATCTTATAAGGAACCCAACAATGCGATCTTCATTGGGACGACGCACCCACCACATTGTCTACAATACAAGATAAGTGGATATACATGCAATAATGAGATTGCAACAATGTGATAACATTTATTTCAGTTAATTGCAATAGATTAAGTACATGACAAAGCTCACTTAAAAGTTTGCTTTACAGTATACTCCAACAATCTCCCACTTATACTAAAGCTAAACTTTTAGTATACGCCATGTCATTACGAATCTCCCACTTAGACTTAAAGTGTAGTTGCAATGTTTCGTTAGCCAAAATCCACTACGTGTTTTCCGAAGTTTCCAAAGTCTTCGTGAAAGGATCAACCAGGTTATACAATGACACAAATTTTCCACAGCAACGCCACCTCGCTTTACGATCTCTCATAAAAAATGGTACTGTCTCTCTATGTGTTTACTTGTCACATGGGCTCTAGGTTCTTTCGAGTTTGCTACTGCACCAGTGTTGTCACAATAAGTCGTGATACACTTAGGCATACTCGTAATCACCCCAAAGTCCAACAATAAGCTTCTAAGCCAGACAGCTTCTTTGGCAACCTCCGAGGCAGCCATGTAATAGGCTCCGCCTCCCAAGGTAAACACATAACCCAAGGTTAACTTTCTCATATCTTGATCAGCTTAAAAATCTGAACTGATTAACCCAAAGGAGTCAGAATGTCTTATAGGTAAACCAACATATAATCTCAAGTTCTTTTCAGATACTTGAGAACATATTTTACCGCAGTCCAGTGCCCCAGACCCGGGTTAGATTGATATCTTGCCACCATGCCAACTGCACAGTAGATATCATGTCTAGTACAGAACATAACATACATAAGACTTCCTACTGCCGAAGCATAAGAAACCTTAACAATCTCCTCTATCTTGTCTGGCATTTTAGGACACATGTCCTTAGATAGAGGAACTCCATGTCACAAAGGTAGAAATCCTTTCTTGGAGTTTTGTATGCTAAACCGGGCAATAACAGTGTTGATGTAGGAAGCTTGGTACAAATGCAACATTCTCTTATTTTGATCATGAATGATCTAAATACCAAGAATGTACGTAGCATTTCCCAATCCTTCATCTGTTACTGTTTCGACAGACACACTTATATGTCCAACAATACCGACAAGTTGTTGCCAATGAGAAGATATCGTCTACGTACAGTACTAAGAATACCACCACGTTTCCATTGCTCATTTTTGTACACACAACTTTCATCTTAACATTTTTCAAATCCAAGGATTTGATTGCCTCGTCAAAACGAATGTTCCAAGATCTAGAAGTTTTTATAAGTCCATAAAGAGACTTCTTTAAATTCCAAACAAGATGCTCTTAGCATTTCCTTACATAACCTTCAGGTTACCGCATATAAATGTCTTCATCCAGATTTCTATTAAGGAAAACTGTCCTAACATCCATTTGCCAAACCTTAAAGTCCATGTAATTTGCTATGGATAAGAGAATATAGATCAACTTTAGCACGGCTATAGGTGAGAAATTATCATCATAACTGATTCTCTCTAATTGAGTGAATCCCTTTGCCACCAACCATGCCTTAAAGGCGATGACCTTTAGATCAGATCCTCTCTTAAACCTATAGACCCACTAACACCCAATAGCTATATTGCCTTTAGGAAGGTCTGAAGGTCGTACCCATCCATAGCATCTATAGATTCAATCTCAGAATCCATAGACTTATGCCAAGACATCGCATCTACATCTTGAACTGCCTCTTTGTAAGTTCAAGTATCGTTCGCTTCATGTAAAACAATGTGGACCATGTCCGAAGACTCTCCCACATCCATGAAACGATTAGATTGAACAACTCTCCCACTAAAACAAGGCAGTACCTGTGTAGGTACACCAGAGTCAACACGTTGTGCAGTCTCTTGTGGTATAACACTTAGTACACTCGGTGTACAATTGTCTCCTCTCAACTCATTAAGAATAATCACGCTCTTAGATTTAAGCTCGCTTATATAGTCTCTCTCCAAGAATCGGGCGTTAGTATTAGCCACCATCCTCCGATTCTTAAGGACTATAAAAGTAACCGTCTTTTGTACCCTTAGGATATCCTATAAACAACCGTACTTCCATTCTAGGTACCAACTTATCGACTTCATTATCCAACACATATGTTGGGCAACCTCAAACCAGAATATGGTTTTAACCAAGGCTTTCACCAAGTACACAATTCTATTGGAGTGTTTAGAGTCAATTTAGAAGGTACTAAGTTTAGAAGATACGCCGTTGTTTCCAAGGCATAACCCTAAAACAAAGTAAGCAAAGTGGCATAACTCATCATCGACCTCACCATCTCCAAAAGAATTATGTTTCTTCTCTCTTCTACGCCAACTTGTTGCGGAAAATCAGACGTAGACAGTTGAGATGTAATCTCTTTATCCAATAAGTATTGCCTAAATTCAACACTTAGGTATTAGAAACTGCAATCAAATTGTAGTGACTTGATACTTTTACCTTTTTGATTCACCACTCCAGTCTTAAATTCTTTGAACTTGTCAAATCATTCAGACATGTGGCGTATCAAGCAAATGTATCCAAGCTTGAGTAATCATTCATGAAAGTCACAAAATACTCAAGACCACCTCTTGGTTGAATATACATAGGCCCACACAAATTAGATTGAATCATTTTCAACATATCATTGGATTTAAACATTTAGCCATAAAAAGGCCTCAATGTCATGTTACCCTCCAATCAGGATTCGCAGACTGGGGATGGTTCAACTTGGAGTGACTCCAATGATCCACTATTTATCAGTCTTTAGATCCTAGTCAGATTAACATGACTCGGTCTTAGATGCCAAATATATGTTTGATTCAACGTAGAAGAAACTATTCTTTTAAACGATGAATATGCATGAGTTTTAGTTGCAGAACGATATACACAAGCAATAGTATATAAGGAGTTTTCCAACATGGCAGAATACATAAAAGAGTTATTTCTCATAATAACAACATTGTTATTAAAAATAACAAAATATCCACCCAAAAACATTTTCGAAACTGAAATTAAATTCTTTTGAATACTAGGCATGTTTAAAACGTCCTTTAATGCTATAACACAATCCGAGATGGATTAAGTGCATATGTCCCACTGTAACAACCACCACTCTAGTAGCATTTACCAAGCTTACGGTAATCTCACCTTCATTAGTTATTTTGTCTGCATGAAACCATGCAGAGAAAAACAAACATGATTAGTGGCACCAGTACCTACTATCCAAGAGATAGTAGAACAAGCCACAAGACATGTTTCCACAACTAAAACAGAAGACATACCCGAGTTACCCTTCATTAAGAGGGGACAATTATATTTGTGATGCCCAGACCGATTGAATTTGTAGCACTTTCCCTTTAGTTTCATGACACCACTAAAAGGTGTCATACTACCAGAAAGTATTACTTATTTGCTCCCACTGCTCCCATTGTTCTTTTTCTTTTGTGGCTTTTTCTTCTTACCGTCATTACACAAAGAAGATGATGCTTCAAAAGAAACCAAAACCAGTGATCTCTTACCCATAAGATCCTTAACTATAATCAAGCCAGTAAGTAACTCAACAACATAGTACTATTTCTTACCCATGATTACTTTCAAGTGGAAGTAAGGGTTCAAGAGACATTGAGTAAGTGTCTTGAGTACAAATATGTACTCTTCAGTAACCAGTACTATATCCAGATTTATTTCCAGTCCAAACAAATTGGACCATTAAGCTTGTTATGATAGAGAACAGTCATAAGCATATTAAACGACATGATGATCACTGAAATAAATTAAATGCAAACGCGTAAGCATTTAAATCACATTAATTGAAGCATAAAACATGGAAACCTTCAAAACCAATATTTATGCAACCTCCAACAACCCAACAAATATATATGCAAGCCACTGTGGGTGGACGTTTACACATACATCCATTGACCAGACAAACTATCTTTAATTCCAATATCACGTCAACCACTACTTTATGACGAATGGAATTAATAGTCGGACCATATGACAGGCCATGTGAATTAAAATAGGGACTCCGTAGGGGAGTTATATAGAAATTCACATCTAAGTGTTCACCACAATTTAACCAAAAAAGAAAATCATTTTACAATCGATTCCACTGGAGATCTTCTAGCCTGTGTCCCGCAAACCACGATCGGATGCCGGGTGGACATCAATCCTCCAAATTGTAGATGCCAACCAAAACTAGATCTACAATGTTTTGAGAGAACTAACCCCTAACCGTCGTTCAACACATGAACTTATGAAAATAGCAACTATGTTTTTCTCTCAACCATAAGATCCTATTTATAGGCATCTTCTAGGGTTTCCAATTGGGCCAGACTAGGGATCTCTAGAAGGTATAGGATTGGGCCTCCCATAAGTCCAAACACATATATTCAGCCCATAATATAATTTGAACTTAAAATATTAATTCATTCCACTAGAGAATTAATGCTGCAACTGCCATCCTATCCCGATGGGAATCAAGACTTCTATTTGACTTATTAATTCCCCATGTTTAAGATAACGCACATCCATTAATTAATTAAAAGCTCTGACAACATTAATTAATTAATATCTTAATTCCTTAAGTAGTACCCGCTCAACATTATTATCGTATCGAAATAAATTCGACCTGCAGGGTTTAATACGATAAAAATTATGAGCTCCTTAAGGGGATGTCATCAACCTGAATGTCCAGGATACGGTGCCCTAATGTGACTAAATAAACACATACAAATAATGCTGTTACCCAAGATATAGAGCATATTGAATCATCCTTTTGATTCTCACCCATGTTAAGTCAAAGTAACAAACAATCATTTGCATATATCTAAATATTGCATCTAGGGTTAAGAATTAACAAAGTTAACGAGACCTTGGTTCTTCATTGAGTTAGAATAGAAGAACACGTCTCATCGCGATCCATTCAATGCGACACCACGCACTAGTATAAACTAATAACCAAGACTTGTTATCTCAAGTTTATACTACAACCTAAAACGATAATTTATCCAGAACTTTCTCAGTTGTGAATACGTTTTATATCTTATAAGGAACCCAACAATGCGATCTTCATTGGGACGACGCACCCACCACATTGTCTACAATATAAGATAAGTGGATATACATGCAATCATGAGATTGCAACAATGTGATAACATTTATTTCAGATAATTACAAGAGATTAAGTACATGACAAAGCTCACTTAAAAGTTTGCTTTACAGTATACTCCAACACCATCCACTCATTTGACCAAACTTTTTCAGCATGCCAGTAAGTCTACCCTAGATGGGCATAAATGATAGCGCCTTCTATTTCACTTATGGCATAGGCAGCCTGAAACATATGATCATTACGCTCTACATAGCGTTGAAGAGGATGACACTAGCTCCTGATTCAGTCAACTAAAATGGAGTTGTGAGGGTTTCCTTCTAATGACACGATGATCTGCACAAGCTTGAAACTGGACTGAGTGAAAGCATGAGGGCGATTATCCTAACAGTGAGGTGCAATCATCCTCTCTATCAGCTCATCTATTGTAAACGGCAGGTTTACCTCCACGCTCACATCATCAGAAATGACAATGGAGGATAGCACAATCTCCTTTCTTTTGGGTCCTGAGCTAGCTTCCCCCTTGACTGTTGTTCTTGATACCACTTGAATAGAATAGTCAAACATTGTAAGTAAGTTCAGTGATTTGAGTTTGGATGTTCCAACACTCTCTTCCTCAGCAGGGATTACTTCCAACCCTTTCTCTTTATTTTCTTCAGATTGAGTTAGGCCAACAGACCCCTTCCACCACTGCCTGCTCCAGCACTACTTCTGATTCTACCAGTTTTCTTGGGGTAGACACCCGCTCATCCTATAAATCAAATGGAGTCAGGTCAACAACCTCTTGTCCTATTGCCCGCTCTTCTACATCTACAGAAATTGCCAGTTTGGTCTGGCTGGTCGCCCGTACTTCCTCAACAACAATATTAGTATGGCTACCCTCGCCTTGCTCGAGTATTGACTCTTCTTCCTGGTACTCATCCACTAGATTCATCACAGAATCAATATCATTAGCGATGATCTTGTGCAACTCGGCCAACAACTTGTTGAATCCTTCTTCGGCGAAGATGTCTGAGTGGCCTGGCTTGGACGCTCCAAAATTTAGTTCCCTGCTCATCACAAAACCAGCTCAGAACTCAGGTTCCACCTCAGTGGAATGACCTTTTCCTTTAAGTTCCCTTGTAAGCATCTGAGATAGGGTCTCCTCAGCTTTATCCTACAATTTGACAGCGACTTCTTCTCTCATCTTCTTGTCAGATTCAACTTTCCTCCTAGCCTCATTTTCTGCTTTCAATAGCTAGGGCAATCTGATCTGCAATCTTTTTATGCGTTTCTTGGCTATCCATTCTTCCGACTTCTTCTTCCATTCTCACTGCTTAGCTTCAACCTCCACCTCTTCTGGTGTGAGTGGCCTTTTCCTTTGCATCCTCCATAGGGTGTGTTCTTTAGTTCCTGGAGGTGGAGTTGGCACTGATTGGTGCTTCTTTACCAGTCTCCTTTTCTTTTTACGTCGGGCTGGCGCATTAACTTTAACGGGTAGAGCCATGGGAATCACTGCAGGGGCACCAGTCTGTGTTCCTGGAGCTTCAACCTCCTCCATCTCCCTGAACAAATTTTTCACTTCGGCATTTCTCTTCAACTCTCCTCTCTGCTCCTCAGACATTGGTAGAGCCAAAAGTGAGATGTATTTGCCTTTATCCTTCTCCAGGATCACTTTTTCAGACACAGGCTCTACTGGTTTCACATTTTCTCGACTAGATAAATGTGTTGACCTTTTGCACGGGACGGGCATTTGCTTAGCCTTGGAGGTAGGGACGTAGTCAGTCCCTAGCAGCTTCTCACCTAGGTTATCTTATCTTCAGGCATCAACTGCTCTAGTAGATGGCTTATCTTAGTGCAAATATGACTGTATGAGTGAAGATTTGATCCTCCTACATCTTTTTGTTCCTCCTTACGTTCTCCAGCAAGTGACGATAAATGAACTAAGCCCAATTTCCTTTTAATCCGTCGTCAATGGCCATCATGAATGAATACTTCCTCAGGCTTAGCTCGGAGTGTAAACAAGTTTCACACTGCAACATCTGAACAACTAGACACATAGCAATCTGTAGAAGTCGTTGAGGTGGGTATTTTTGGTGTCTAGCACCCGGTCAGCTTGGATCTCTGGCTTTTTCCATTTTTGCAGTGTTTCAACATAGCTTCTATGTCTCTATCCTTATACGTGGCAACATGTGATTCCTTTCTTGTCAGAGAATACACATTTTCCAGCAGAGCTGGATCTACCACACTCTTCTACCCAAACACGGACATGGTGAAGAATGATTCATCCTTGGCCACCACTGCTCGCGCATAAAACTTAGCCACCATGTGCGGATGAAAGCGATCAGGCTTGGCGGTGAGATAGTCAATGAGTCTCTCTTTCCTCAGCACCTGACAAGAGCTGATTCCTCATTCTCCTCCACCCATATCTTGTGCATCAATTTTTCTTTCTGCACTTGACCATTTCTCTATTGTGCAAAGGTTAGAGTGCCTCTTGTCTCCTTGTCTTTAAAGAGTGTAACATGACATCTGTAATGTATGGATACATCAATATCATATACATTAGAGATACCAGTGAAAGACGACTCATGCTCTGGAAAGTTTTATGGAATGAGGACTGAAAGTGGTATAGGGTTTGAAGGTCCGACATCTTCGGAGGATTGAACTCGCTCAAATTGATCGATCATTTTGATGATTAGCAATAACTCAAGGAATTTTTGGTAGAGAATGTTTAAGATGAAAGTGTTCAGAGCAATGAATGTCTTAGAAAATCTTTGGAAATAGAAAAGTCTGCACATCGTATGCGAAACCCTATTTATTGAAGATAGGTGAAGAATTTTCCCCAGTTTGGATGGTCAGGATTAAGCTGAAAGCAAGATGATCGATGGTTGGGAGTCAAAGCGACGGTTGAAATCATTTTGACCTACCACTAGAGTTGTGGGTGCTGACGTGGAGATGTCCAAGAATACTATTCTTGATGATGGGACACATCCACATTGGACCGTTAACTGTGATTGATTGCACGATAGACTGCACTCACCACCTTTGCATTAAATTCTAAATTAAATGTTGCGCGTCATTTAAGCAAAACTGACAATTCAAAAGTTCTGCCTAAAATATGGTCATTATCCTGGTTGACAAGTTTGGAAGCTTTTGGCATCAGTCCAGGCTAATAAGATTTGACCAAAATGTTGTCAGCACGGATCTCCGTCAGCTTAGTCTTCAATCTTCAATCTTCAAGGAAAGTGAGAGCTTGGACTCTACTTTAGTCCGCATCTCTCCATCTTCAATAGGCTTGAAAATATTGAGAGCTTAGACTCAATCTTAGTCCGCTACTCGTCGTCTTCAACCACATGTTGACATTAAAAACAAAATTGTTGATGTGTCCTTTGAAGAGAAATAACAATATATGGACTGAGAGCTTGGACTCATCCTCAACATACGAATTGATAAAGACTAAGAGCATGGACTTAATTCTATTTCGCATACTTTAGAAATCCAAGATACTGAATGAGAGCATGGACTCATTCTTATTCATCTTCAGTTTTATCAAACTACATAAGTCCAAGTTTGATATAGAGCTCTTTGAAACGAGCTTCTGGGAGAGGCTATGTGAATATGTCGGCAAGCTGGTCTCCAGTACGGATGTACTCCACGCTTATATCCTTATTCTCGACATGATCACGAGTGAAGTGGTGTCGTATGGCAATGTGCTTATTTTCGGAATGATGAACAGGGTTCTTCATAATGCACATTACACTATTATTGTCGCAATAGATTAGAACACATCCTGAGTCCATATCATAATCGAGCAGCTGTTGTTTGATCTACAGAATTTGAGCACAAAAATTAGCAGCAACAACATCTTCTGATCTGTTCCCTTGCTCGATCCGGAAATCTGGTGAGGATACGCTACCGGATCTACAGCCGCCCACTCTCTCACAATCTCTCTAGGGTTTTTGATTTGAAAATCAAACTTAAACTTATGTGGGCTAGTGAGAGATTCATCTATTTATATAGATCTGAGAATGGGCTATTAGGGTTTAATAAACCCTAATGGGCTTTGAGCAGTGTTGGGCCAGACCAGGGATCGAATGCAAATAATAAAGTGGGCCTCCTATTAATTAATTTCATGTTCAACCCAGAACATAATTAATTAATAAACATTAATTCATGCCACCAGAGAATTAATGCTGACCTACCCCTTTATTACCACGTTATTAGGAACGGGTTGCATTGACTTGGTTAATCCCCATATTTAAGGTTTCAGACATTCATTAATTAATTCAGCGTATGACAATTAGCTGTAATTAATTAATCTCTTATTATTCCTGAGTAGTACCACTCAACCCTTATCGCTTATGCTTGAATCAATGATTCAGCCTGCAGGACTTAGCATAACGAACCTCGTGAGCTTCCCAGGGAATGTCACCATCCTGAAACGGATATGGTTATCTAAATCCAGCCTGAGGAAACCCCACACAAACTGCCATCACCCAAGATGCAGATATACGAGTACATGTAAGACTCTCCACCACAGCAAGTCAAAGTGACAGTCAACCCATGTGTGCCCCTCAGCTTTCAATAGACTTTAGATCCGACCAAGTTACCGAGATCTTTACTCATTCATATGTCAAGTAGAATGGTTCATCTCACTGTTGATCCTATCAATACATTGAGATGTACCGGTCACACAAAGCAGTCAAGATAAACCACTTATGGACTTGTGTGCCGCAGCCTAAACCGACAGCCAAACCAGAAACTGTCTCAGCTGTGATAACTATTTATATCTCGCTAGGTCGAACGATCTATACGATCTTCTGTGATCTCTTACACACCGTATGATCTCCTATCGACGAGATAACTGGATGTGTTTGTTCGCATCGTATGATTGTTAATTCAGACAGGAGTTGTTTATTGCAAGTCATTAATGATTACCAGTATATCAAACATAACGTTTCCTAATATACCAATCATAATGCTTTTATGTATACAATTCCAACAAGAAGAACTACTGCTCACACTCGCAAAGACACTTAGTGAAAGAGATACCTTTAATAAAGCGAACGAAGAAAACAAAGCGAACAAAGCAAAAAGAGAGTAGTCAGTTGAGAGCTCCTTAAAGAGAAGACTTCAAAGCTCTCAATAACCGTAGTGTCCCCCTCATTGAATATCTGACACTACATTGAAGATATTCCATGACTTTGCTCAAGAATCTAATCATTGGGATAACTTCCATCCTAGGAAGCATCCAGCAGTCACATCTCTGAAAAGAGATTGACTCCCACGGGCTGTTGCCAAAACCAGGAAAGTTTGGAAGGAACTATAAAGCTTCCATTGCAGTAAAGACAAGTTTTACGAAGGTGCGCCTTTGACTTAGCTGTAGCTGCCGACCGAGATGATCAAAGTAACGGAGGATAGTCTTGTATTGGCTGGCTCAAAAGCTCACCACCTGCTACAGGAGATAGGCGATTTCTTGTACTCGATTATATCTTTTTAGTGAAATTATCAGTGATTGACTGAGGAGTGGACGTAGATCTTTAAGGATCGAACCACTATAAATATTGTTTGTTTTTACTGTTTTATTGTTTCTACTGTTTGATTTAAAACCTAGCAACCTCAAGCTGCTAGAGTATATCTCTGAAATAATCTTAACACCTACCTTGAGCTAAGTATTTGAGAAAGAAACTAAGTGCAAGTTACTTTAATATTCCGATGCATTTGCTAAGTAGCTTTATGCCGCTTATCACGACTCTGATCAGGGACCAACAAGTGGTATCAGAGCAGGAGGTCGTAAGACTTACTGCTTCTGAGTAGCTTTTGACCAGATCTACATTTTCCTTGCACTATTTTTGTTGTTGTTTAGCTCAGGAACACAAATCGTGCCAAGAAGAACCATACTCTTCCAAAGTACAACAAAGAGAAGTTCAACTCATGGCAGAAGATGGCCACCATCCAGATCCAAAGCATAAATCTAGAGATGGTGGACGTTCTTTCTAAAGGGCCCATAAAGATCATGAAGCCAAATATTTTTGTAGGTCTAGTTAGTGAGGGGCAACCGAGACCACCTCCGATGGTCTAGAAGACGTTCGATGAATGGACGATCGAAGACAAGAAAAGCGCCCAACTAGAATATCTAGCAAAGAAGCTTATACTTGATAGTTTGCCTCCTTTGATGGCAGACAAGGCTCTGGATTTTGATATAGCTAAGGAGATGTGGTAATATGTCTGCGAATCCTCCCAGGAGACAGACCAAATGAAACAAAACAAACTCCAGGTAGCTGTTGATAAGTATGAATCTTTCTCTATGATTGCAAGAGAATCTATTCAAGCAATGGAAGAAAGATTCAACACAATCATTGGGGAACTCCGGAACTTGGAAAAGACGTACGACAATGGCTAAATGAATAACAAGATCATTTCCAAGCTATTTCCAAGGATTGATTGGTTTGTAAAGATGACGAGCTTGAGCGAAAAGAACCTCAACAAGATGTCTACATCAGAGGTATTTTCTCTACTTAAAGCTCATGGATTTATAATACAACAATCGAAGAAGAACAAAGTCGCTGCTGCGCAAACTTCATCATCAAATGTTGTACCCCAGGAGGATCTAGCATTCTTTGTGAAGAAAGATGCTGGAAAGTGGAAGTCGAGGAAGCCCTTCCACAGTGAAAGATCTGCACCAGCTTCCCCAGCAAAGGAGGTTACTTCAACCTCAGGCTCACAAAATGTAGATCTAAAGATTAGTGAGCTTGAAGAGCAGATGCGAAAGCTTCAAAAGCTCATGCTGGAAGCCAAAGCAGAGAAGGAAGCCAAGGAGACCAAGCTCACATCATCCTCCAGATCAGCAGAAAGAAAGCCTAGGACGTGCTTCTAGTGCGATTCGCCAGATAGATCATCTAAAGCACGAGTGTCCAAAGGTGAGCAAGGAGGAAAGGGAGCGCCTCAAGGAAAGGTTCGAGAGAAGAGCTGTCAAAGCAGTCACAAGAGCGTTGCTGACAAGGATAGAGGTCCCACACATCCCTGACAATGATGAGGAGGCCATGCTGGTCTTGATGGCAGATATTGTAGATGATCAGGATGTAGATGCTGAGCAGAATGCTGAGTCTGCTCTAGCAGTCGATACCCAGGAGGTACATTCTGTAGGGTTTGAGTCTACGATGGACAACACGAGTTGCCATTAATGAATTTCTTGCCAAGGATCGTTCTTAGGATACCAGGAACAAATTTCAATTAAATAAACCATGCGATCCTATGCATGCTCCTACAAAATTAATGCAGAGGATGAATTTAGAGAATACCTGATTTCATCGTTTGATCTACAGATCTAGATCGGAGCCAATAACGATGGAATAGATCTAAATCTGAATCTGAACGCCGGTGATGAACAGTTGTTCCTACAGATCTGATCTTCTGATCTGTTCCCTTGCTCCTTGGAAATCTGGTGAGGATTATCTACCAAGTTGAATCCGAGATCTGGAGAAGACGATCAATTTCTCCCACCGGATCAGCCGCACTGTCGTTCTCTCTCAATGATCTGATAGAGAGAAGGCCTTTATATAGTGTTAGGGTTTTGAGAAACCATAACCCTAATGGGCTTGAGCAGTTCATGGGCCAGACCAGGGACCAGATGCAAATAATAAAGTGGGCCCTATTTATTAATTAATCCTTCCTTGGTCAACCCAGAACATAATTAATTAATAAAACATTATTTTAACCTTCACCATGGTTACAATGCTGACTCGCCCCTTTATTATCACGTTATTAGGAACGGGTTGCACCAAACTAACATGATCCACATATTTAAGGTTTTAGACATTCATTAATTAATTTGGCTTATGACAATCAGCCACAATTAATTAATCTCTTATTTCCTGAGTAATACCACTCACTCCTTTTCACTTATGCCTGAATTAAATAATTCAACCTGCAGGGTTTAGTATAATGAACCTTGTGAGCTCCTCAGGGAATGTCACCATCCTGAAACGGATATGCTTACCTAAACGTCCAGACTAAGCAGGCCACACACAAATTGCCAACACCCAAAATACGGGTATAAGAGTACATGTAAGACTCGCCACTCTAGTAAATCAAAGTGTGGTCAATCTGTGTGTGCCCCTTATCCTTCAGTTAGGTTTAAGATCATAGGAAGTTAGGGATCTGGCTCATTCATATGTCAATGAGAATGGCACATTCCACTGTTGATCCCATCAATACATAACTATGTACCGACACATCAAGTAGCTAGGATAAGCCCACTTATGAACCGATGTGCCGCAGCTTAGACCGACTGCCTATCCAGGGACTGTCTCAGCTGTGATACTGTTTATATCTTGCTAGGTCAAAAGATTCATATGATCCTCTGTGATCTCCTACACACCATATGATCATCCCTATAGGTGAGATAATAGGATATTATGGTTCGTTGTATGTTTGTTTCATCAGACAGCGAGCATTGTTGTGGCAACACTTATATGAAGACCAGTGTACAAAACACTTAATCGTATATGCTTTCATTATATAATCCCAACACATTCTACTAGCATTTCTAGTTCAGCAACCATGCATGAATCGGAGGACTCTTTTTTAGACTCCGAGGATGATTATCTCACAAAGCTTTAAATAGAGTTTTAAAAAATGTACGAGATAAAAAATACTATTGTGGGAGAGAATACCTCACTAAAACTAAAATTTACATCTTTGACCGAGGAAGTCGAAAGATAGAGGTCTGAAAGTGAGGAGTTTTTGAAACTCAAAGCTGATTACTCTAAAGCTTTCGGAAAATTTTCATATTATTGAAAAGGAGAATTTAGCTTTAAAGAGTAAACCTAAGGAGGATTGTATTTGTGCTTACACATCCAGCAAGGCAGTTCTAAGTGCCATTGTGACCCAACAAAGAAAACATTCTGATAAATCAGGATTATGTCTTGGTTGTGTTGAAGCAATATCCTCTAAGGAAGCATTGAGTAGAAATGCTGAATTTTCTAAGCAGAAAAATATTGAATATACACAAAGGGGATTTACATCATACAAGGGAAGTAGGAGAGACACAACCTACGACTAGTAAGGTGGAAGAGGCCTCAAGGGATAGAAATCGGAATCCTTGAGATTGGATTGGCCCTTAGCGATGTCTGGAAACCATCGCTCAAGGAGCCAACTCATCTGCATCCCACAAGAGAGTGGAACGTCAGAGAAATGCTGAACACACTCCCATACGCCCTGGAAGATGAATGCAGCCCAGTCCACGTCAGCTCTGTCATCAAATGCCATCATGGCTCACCAAACCTCCTTTGTGAAATCCGACGCATCATGATCAAAACCGATGATCATGTTGTTGATGATGTCGAAGATCACCCTGTACAATGTTTTCAGACCGTACGAGGAGGCCGTCGGACTGAACTTAAAGAAGGGAGAGTACCTGCACTTGTTCCAAGCCGTCCACTCCGGCGCTGTCTCTCCCCAGCCGTAATCCCAAACTTGCACGGGACCTCGGCGAAGGCCGAAGTCTGTAGCAAAAGTGTTAGGCGTCCATTGGATGAGTTGATTGTTGAAGATGCCATACACTGCGTCCTCAACAAAAATGCATGTATGGATGAAGTTTTGCAGACGTGGCTCCTGGAAATGACGAGGAGTTGAGCAGACAAACTGCTCCAGTCCATTGTGGCGGAGGCCAGTCATCACCTCCTCCGCAACTATGTACTCCGACTCATACTCAACGTACAAGCTGGACTCATGAAGAATTTGGTTTCGTTGGACGGTGAGCTCTTGCGGAGAAAACATTTTTAGGTGATAGCAGAAAATCTGTCTTGGTTTGAAGAAATGAAGAGAAGATGATGTGTAGAAAAGCAGAAGTTATGCCAAAGCTTTTTACATAAGGTGTTATTTATAAGTAAAATAGCCCTGTCTTTTCCACAATTAATGGACGTGAAAATTCTTCAAAAAGATCACGTCGGATTCATACCACTCTCGGAATTGGAAGAGTCGCCTAGAGAGAGTAATTGATAGATATAAAAGGCATGTCCAATCGGAGACAGAAGTGACGAAGGGTCGTCAGAAGGCGAAGGGTTCGAAATATTAAATTCAAGAAATTGGATGCTATGTATAGACTGCTGAGTCCAATCTCTCAGCAGTTGAGTAGTTCAAGCTCTCAACAGATAATAAGAGAATACTGACATATTTGGAAGCTAGCAGATCCGTTGCTAACACATGAATGCTGAGTTTAAGCTCTCAGCAGTGTATTTGAGTGCTAAGGATTTCTATGCTAGTAGATTGCTGAGTCCAAGCTCTCAGCAGTCTTAGGAAGACAAAGTGGGAAGTTTTGAATTTGAAGTGATGGGACCCGATGCGGTGCATTTAATGCATGCAACTGGTTGCGACGAACCAGAAGGTGACACTTCAAAAGCACTTGAGCATTTTGGGGACGTGGGTGACCATATGGAAGGTCGAGCTGACTTTGAGCCGTTGATTGAGTCCGTAAAAGGCATTTCCCCAGCCGTTGGATCTTGATTAGAAAGGTATAAACACTTCACCTCATTCACCGTTCAAACCTTTCCACACTTTGAACAAATTTGAATCCCTAGAAACCCAGAGCTTTCCACATACTCTCATATTGTTCTCTCTATATTCTCTCATATTCCTCTCAAATATGTCTAACCCTGAATCTTCCAATCCATCTGAGAATATACCAACATTCTATTACAAACCCACTGAAGGCACAAGGTTAGATAAAAGGCATGAACCTGAGTTCACAGATATCGCAACAAAAGATGATATTGATACCAAGATCCCCTACTCTCGTTTGGTCTCTCTCGCCCGAAAGAAGTGACAATCTGGGCTTTCAAATGCTCAGAAATGCGCGGCACAGGTATTAAAGGACAGAATCTTGTACACACCCCTTGTTTCTGAACAATTTCCTAAATGGGTCACGAGTGCCCTAGTGCATGCACAAGTGGTTCAATACTTATCTACAGAGCCGAAGAGGTTTCATCCTCACATGGTCTTTGAATTTTACGCAAGGGCAGTTTTTGATGATGATACGTCATTTACAACTTCTGTATTCGGTGTCATTATCATCGTAAACACCGACGTCCTTTCAGCGATGTTTGGGTTAAAGAACTCAGGCGACCGCATCTCCACCTATAAATTGGTACAAATCGATGAAATGAAGGAGAGGTGGTATAACTGGAAGAAGCCGGAGGTACAGGAAGACCCGACACACCCATGGAAGGTAGCCACTCCCAAACACCAGTTCAAGGAGGATTACAAGCTCCTTGCTGAGCTAGTGATAAAAATGTTTCAATGTGATGTCGGCTCGTACTCGGAGTTATCAGCCAAGAAGTATGTTGTGTTGATGGCTCTGGTGGATGGCATCAATGGAAACTGGGCCCAATTCTTTTTCGAGCGGTGGTTGGATCACGCCAAAAAGAATTTGAAGATGAAGCCAAGAGAAGGAACCTTCACGTCCAATGTCAATTTTGGACTGAAGATCAGCAAGTTTCTGGAGACCATTTTCACAGACGAGGAGCTTGATGAAGGCGAAGCCCTGCTATTAACCGATTATATTCCTCTATGGAAGATGCAAGCTCCAACTCAACCCACCCTAGCAGAAAAGAAATCTACTGGTGAGAGGTGCTGTAACCAGCCTTTCCTTTGTCTGCTGAAGAAGTTGCTGCTCTGAAAAAGAATGCTGAGACAGAGCAGTGCTTCCAGAACTTAGAAGAAATTGAAAAGCTCGGCCATCTGCCTGATGATCAGATTGAGGAGATCATGGCCAAGAAACAAGCCAAACAGCGAGCACCGGTTCTAGGTGCAGTGGCAGTTCCAATACCAAAAAGGAAGAAGTCTGACATTACTTCTCCTGAGAAGCCAAAGTGGCAGACAAGGCGGAGGCTTGTCCTGTCCTCTGAGAAGGAGAAAGTAGAGAAGACTGCAGTAGAGAAGGCGGCTGTTGAAGAAAAATTAGACAATACTCCATTGTCTGAATGGTCCCTTGAGGAGCGTCTCAGAGTGATAAGAGAGACGAAGAGAAAGAGGGCTGAGAAGAAGAAGGCGAAAGAAAAGAAGAAGTTCAAGAAGACGATGGAGGAGATGAATTTTGAAGCCAGAGACAGAAACTATGAGCAGGCCAAGCTGACTGCTTATGAGCGAGAAGCTAAGAAAGCTGCTGACCGGCTAGCAACGAAGAAAGCCGCACAGCTGCTAGCAGGGGCAATGGAAGAGGCCACTGCTCTCACAAAAGGGAAGGAGAAAGTGATTCCTATTGCTATCACTCCCCAACCCGCTGTTGCTGAGATGATAGTGCCTCACGAGGAAGCCCTATCTGACAAAGCATTTGATCAAATGCTGCATGATGGAGCATTCACCGAGGAACAAGATCCAAAAGGAAAAGGAAGTATTTTGTTTCGAGATCTGAATGTTGAGCCAAGTAGTAGTAGTAGCTCTGATTCTGATGATGAGCCACACCGTGCTGAGGGTGTTGGCACTTTCGGTTTCGGTCCGCAAGCTGAGCAAGGTGCTAGCAGTGCTGGAGGTGCGAGTGCTGAGAGCCCAGCTGCTGAGCAAGTTGCTAGTAGCACTGGAGGTGCTGGTGCTGAGGGTGATGCTCACATTTTTAATACCGAGGAAGAGGCTCGCGCTGCTGCGGAAGGTGCTAAGATTCTAACAGCTGACCCAAAACAGACTCCCGTACATCCTGAGCAGGATCCAGACTTCCTAAACAGTTGCTTTTCTGACTCTGATTCCGATGGAGAGTCGGCTGATGTTTTTAATGCCATGTCCCTAAGGAAGATCTCCACTGCATACAATGAGCAACTCCGAGTTCCATTCCTAGGACTCCCAGGTCCAAGATTCAAACTCAGGAGAGTGGTGCAGATGTGTGCACCTATCCATCCAGCAGAGGAGGTAAATTTCGATTACTTTCCCATGGTGTCAGAAATAGAAGAGTTTGTGTAAACTGAAATTGAAAGAGATATCGCCAACGTCTTCTATACTAAGATCGATGAGACCACGCCTGAAGGGAAGATATTGGCATATGAGTTCAGGTATTCGAGAAAGTTTGATTACGTGATGTACTAGCTCAGCTTTGAGGAGAGAATGCTGGTGATCACATTTAGAGGCGCCAACTTTTGGAGAACAGAGGAAGCGTGAGCGAATGATTGGATTGACCAGGTTGCTGGTGCCAAGCAACTTTCAGATAAACAAGTATTTACCCGACTCCGAGCAATTAAGGCTCACAGGCTGATCTCCAAGTCGCAGACCTTGCCTAATTCAACCTTTGGTCCAGATGGAATTTCTGATGCTAGAATCAAACTGTCAAAGCGCCAGGCACGAGTAGCTGCTGAGCACAGGCGACGACAAGCAGAATATGAGAAACTTAAGAAGGAAAGGTTGATGGCCAGGATGGCTGCTGAAGCAGATGAGCAAGAAGCCGCAGAGCTTGATGATAGAGATCGCATGATTGTCTCATTTTTGGAAATTAATATTCTTGATACAATGCGAGAAGACAGAGAGAGCTGCTGCGAATGATCAGATCTTGGAGGGAGCATAGAGAATAATAAATGAGGAAGTCCATTACTCTGCTGCTCAACGAGAAATTGATCAAGCCAAGAAGACGGCTGAGGCTCAAGCAGAGGCCTGGATGCTAGAAGAAGAGGAGAGGCTAACAGAGGAGACCGAGTACTTGCAAGCACTTGCCAATGAAGCAGAGGCTACTAAACTTGCTGAGGCAGAAGCAAATGTCTGGAGAATAGCACAACACATTCAAGGCATGGGAGCAGCCCAGCGCTTATTCGAAGAAGAAGCTATCTATCTGGCTGCTCATGGTGCAGCAGATGTTGTGATGGACGAGGTTTCCACTGCTGGAAGTCAAGCACTTGTAATGACCTCAACTTCATCATTCCTTGCTACTCCGGTGAGTTCTCACGACTTTCCTTCCTGCCTAAACTCTGTGGTCCAATTTTCCATACAAACTACTGTATCCACCATGTCTGAGAGAATGGCGGTGGAAGCATCAGATATAAGGAGAGAAATAGACGAGGTCCAATCTGGAGTTTCCAAAGTCAGAACCGAGGTTGTTAAGATGAAAATTGGCATTGCTAAGCATGCAAGGTTGAAAAACGGTCCGATCTGCAAGGAGAAGAACAACGGTCCGTCTATAAGGAGAGAAATAGACTAGGTGTGATCTAAAAACTTCAAATATTTCTCTTCCACCTTTCTTGATGCGATTAAAGTGGGGGAAGAATAGCGGATTGCTGAGCAAGCAAGGTTGAAAGAAGAAGAAGCTGAGCTCGCAAGACAGGAAAAAGAGCGATGGAGGAGCTGAAGAGGAAGGAAATGGAGATCAAGATGGAACAGCTAGAGAAAAGATTGGAGAGAGAAGCGAAGGAAAGGGAGGCTCGCCAAGCATATATTGATAAATTTATGGCGATGACAATGAGCAGACTAGATTCAATTGAGAAGTCGAAGCCTGCTCCTGATGCATAAAGATAAGATCTCTCTCTAGCCTAGTATATTTTTTTTGGAATTTCTGATCGATTTCATTGTAACATGTAATTTCTCGATCATATATGAAATCATTAGATTCGCGACAAAATCTCATTGTCCACTTCTGATTTCTCTTGTGTGTGCATTAGTTGATATACACTTTTCGTGTATTCAACAAATTTGAATGTGGATGCTGTGTTTTTTGTTGGTTGCTGATTGGTTGGTGAATGTCTGCTGATCTTATGGGTGCCCGGATTTCTAGCATATTACATTTGCAGCATTTACTTGTGTTTTAAGCGAGAATATTTCCCTGCATATTTTGAGGGGGAATTTTAATAAAACCAATCATCTTGCTAAGAACTTTAAGTTGGTAAAACTCTGAGATAGTATGTCTAGCAAAAATTGTAAAACTCAGATTTTTTTGACTAAGTCTGAGCAATCGATTGTAGGCTGTGATCGCACCAAAAAGGGGGAAATTGTTGGGAATTATTTTGTAATTCTCCCTTTAGGATAATATTTGTAATAGGTTTTGTTGAATCAAAGCCTTGGTAGTTGGTCGATCAATTGCTGAATTCTAGTATAGTCTAGCAACTCTTGTAATGTCCTATATAAGCTAAGTATTGAGTTGTAATAGATTAGATTGCTAGAGGTATTCCTAGCAGATGAAGAAGAATGCTAAAGAAGTCAGCATCCGCTAGCATTCAAAGCAGTCTGCTAAGCAATAGCAATCAGCAGAAGACTAAAGTAGTATAGAGAGAGACATAGAACTGCTCATTCAATAAAACGAACTAATACTCGAACAAGAGATTCCTAAGACAAAAGCGGAAAGCAAGAGAGCAGTCAGTTGAAAGCCAACATTCGAAAAGTATTCAATGATTTCAACCACCAAAGTGTCCCCATTGAATATCTGACACTTCATTGAAGAGATTCCTTGACTTAGATCAAGAATCTTCAATCATTGGGATACCTTCCAATCTTGGAAGCATTCAGCAGTCAAATCTCTGAAAAGAGATTGACTAGGATGGGCATTAGCCAAAATCGAAGGAAAGTTCGGAAGAAACTCTAACACTTCCAAAAGTAGTAAAGGCGAGTTTTACGAAGGTGTGCCCTTGACTCAGCCGGAGCTGCGCCTGAAAAGAAGTACGATAATAGAGGATAGCTGTGCAGGAGCTGGTTTGAAAGTTCACCACCTGTTGCATGTGTTGGCGAATCCTTGTATTCTGATATGTTTTTAGTGGAATTCTTAGCATTGCAGCTAAGGAGTGGGCGTAGATCTATTGGATCGAACCACTATAAATTCTGTGTCATTTACTGTTTTATTGTTTCCTATTTGGATTTAAAACCTAGCAATATCAAGTTGCTAGTGTATATCTTGAAACAATCTAATACATACTTGAACTTAAAGCTAAACATTTAGAGAAGATTAAGTGCAAGATAATATTTAAGAACTTCCGCTGCATTTTGTGTTTCCATTTAAGCACGACGACTCTGGTAAATCGGGACCAACAATTATCTTTGTATCAATCTTCTCTAGTAGCACATCACCCCTTGCTACGATATCTCATATAATATGGTACTTCCTTTCAATGTGTTTCGTCGCTCTGTGAGTTCGTGGTTCCTTTGAATAAGCCACAGCTCCCAAATTATCACAATATACCGTGATGGTCTTGGGCAGCTTAGGAATCACGTCCAACTCCTAAAGGAAGCTTCAAAACCATAATGCTTCTTTCGAAGCTTCAGAAGCTGCCACATATTCTGCTTCCATGGTGGAGTCGGCTATGCACTTCTGCTTTGCACTCCTCCATGATATGGCCCCACCTCCTAATGTAAACATATAGCCAGAGGTGGACTTCTTTTCATTTCAGTCTGCGTGGAAATCCGAATCAGTGTAACCAACAGGTCACAACTCCTCACACTGATAGACGAGACAATAGTCGCTAGTCCTTTTCAAGTATTTGAGTATGTGCTTTACCGCGGTCCAATGCGCCTGTCCAGGGTTAGACTGGTATCTTGCTACCATGCCAAAAGCAAAGCAGATATCTAGCCTCGTACATAGCATTGCACACATGAGGCTCCCCACGACCGATGCATACGACACGTTGCTCATCTCATCTTTCTCCTTTTGTGTCACCGGACACTGATCCTTGGAATGATGTATGCCATGTCTAAAGGGTAACAAACCTTTCTTAGCAGTTTGCATGCTGAAACGGGCAATCACAGTATCAACATATGACCCTTGAGACAAGGTCAGCATCCTCTTATTGCGCTCCCGCAATACTTTTACCCGTAGGATGTATCCTGTCTCCCCAAGGTCCTTCATATGACACTGTTCGGATAACCACCCCTTTATGCCCGACAATACTTCCACATTGTCGCCAAATAGGAGAATATCATCTACATAAAGTGCAAGGAACACCACGCTTCCGCTGACACATAGACGATACACGCAACTCTCGTTTGAACATTGTGAAAATCCATAGTATTTAATCACTTCATCCAAACGTAGATTCCATGACCGTGAAGCTTTCTTAATTTAATACAACGACTTCTTTAGCTTCCAGACCAAATGTTCTTCACCCTTCTGCACATAACCTTCTGGCTGTTGCATATAGATGTCCCTACCTTCTTCAAGGTACCCGTTTAGAAATGCAATTTCGACATCCATCTGCAGATCTATAGGTCCTTACGTGCTGCTATGGCTAGGAGTATACGAATGGACTTAAGCATGGCTACCGGTGAAAAGGTCTCGTCATAGTCTACACCTTCTTTCTGACTATAACCCTTCGCCCTTGCATTGAAAGCTGTAATTTCACCATTCGCTCCTTTCTTTCTTTTGTATACCCATTTGCACCCTATGACTCGATAGTCATCTGGCGAATTAGTTTTTTGGTATACATCCATAGCCGTAATGGATTCTCTTTCCGAATCTATGGGGATCAGCCATTTGTCTGCATCATTATCAGATACCGCCTCATCATACATCCAGGGATCGGTATCATCTAGTCCGCTTTCCAGGATCAAGTCAGAAGACTCTCCCATGAACATATACCTTTCGGGTTTGTGGACAACCCTCCCACTGCGACGAGGCATCTAAGTCGTGTCAGTAGTTGGCACAGTACTCGTTGGTCCCATACCTTGCATTGATGGCAGTGTTGGTATTGCCTCACCTATTACAGGTGGATTTACCACAACACTGGGCTTTCCTGATGGAATCGCTTCCTTATCCTCAAGCTCCTGGAGGATAATTTCACTCTTGGATCAATGGTTTCTTACATATTCGTCCACCAAGAATCTTGCGTTGGTAATGACAACCACTTTCTGATTCTCAAGACAATAAAAGTAACCACCTTTCGTTTGCCTGGGATATCCTACAAACAACATCAGCTTACACCTATTTTCTAACTTATCAGGTTCCTTTATCAGCACATATGCTGGACAACCCCAAACCCTCACTCTGTTTAAACTTGGCTTTCGCCCATACCAGAGTCCTAGAGGCGTTTTAGGAACTGATTTAGAAGGTACCAGGTTAAACAAATAGGCCGCTATTTCCAAGGCATATCCCAAAACAAAATTGGCAAGCTTTCATAACTCATCATCGACTTGACCATTTCCAAAAGAGTCATATTTCTTCTTTCCGCTATACCATTTTGTTGAGGGGTTCCTGGTGCAGTCCACTGGTATGTAATCTCGTTGTCTGACAAGTACAGCAATAACTCGTTACTGAGGTATTCCCCACCATGATCCGATCGTAGTGCCTTGGTAGTCTTACCTAGCTTCTTTTCTACCTCAGTCCTAAACTCTTTGAATTTCTCAAAGCATTCAGACTTGTGGCGAAGCAAATAGACATATCCGAATCTTGAGTAATCGTCAATGAATGTGGCGAAGTACTCATAACCTCCACGAGCTTGCGTGGACATTGGTCCACATAAGTCAGAGTGGATCAATCCCAACACATCCTCTGCTCGAGACTGACTTGCCTTAAAAGGCTCTACGCAGGACTCACAGATTTGATGCGGTACCACTTGGAAAAAATCCAAGAGCCCATCGCATTCTAATCTTTTAATCCTTTTTAGATTGATGTGACCTAGTCTCAAGTGCCAGAGATATGTTTGATCCTCATCAGAAGAAAACTTTCTCTTTAAATGATTATTATTATTGGATGAGTTTGCAACATTCACGGAAGATTTATGCATACAATCAATGATATAGAGAGAGTCAATCAGTTTGCCACGATAGATAACACCATTATTCCCAATGATAGAAACTCCACTATCAAAAATAACTTGGAAACAGAAATTAAGTTCCGCCGAAAAACCGGCACATATAAAACATCTCTCAAAATCAAAACATTATTTTCAAAGCATAAAGTAAAATCTCCAATGGCTACTGCAGAGACTCGCTCTCCACTGCCCATTGAGATGGTAATCTTGTCATGCTTAAGCTGCCTTTCTGGCCTGAACCCCTGCAATGTATAACAAACATGATCAGTAGCTCCAGTATCCTAGTACTCAAGAATGGGTAGAAATTGATGCTAAACATGTTTCCGTTATAAATGCACATGACGTAATTTGTCTACCCGTGCTAGGCACTAGACAATTTACTTCACTTCGCTTGCGTTTGCATGGCCTGGTGATGGCTTTTGCCTTATATTCTTCATCTAACCTTTTAAGCACTTCCTTTGCTTCAGCAACTGCCTTGTCAAAAGCTGACAAAGTTGGAGCAAACTTGAGTTCTATCATGTCAGACTCCTGTCGCAACAGGGCCCTGAGTAACTCATGTAGAGGAAACTCGCGCCTGGCACCGAGAGAATTGATGAAACCATTATAAGAATCAGATAGAGAGTGCAGGATGATGTTTATTTCTCCCCGCTTAATGATTCGTCAACCTCTCTTTCTATATTTCTTCATAATTTTCATCATACTAACGATGTGCATAGCCAACAAACTCCCCTCAGTCATTTTCTTGCAAACCAGGTCTTTCACAAGATCATAACTGATAGTTCGTCTCACCTTCCCATATACTTTCACAAGTTCCCTCCATATCTCAACAACACTTTGATATTTTATGTACTTGGGCCTTAATTCTCTAGAAAGATTGTTCGTGATGAGATAGCGAGTAAACTCATCAGAAGCTTTCCATCTTTCATAGAATTCTCGCTCATAGCCAGAACAATTCCAATACTGAGGAGACAGTGGGTCCATATAAAGTATATAGGCATGTTTTGCAGTACATAGTAGTTCCATCAGTCAAAATTTCCATTCAGGAAAATTCGGACCAGTTAAAGGGTTTGATGTTAAAGCAGTAGACATGTCTGAAAATAATAAATTAAAGCAGAAATTAAAACATAGTCGCAAAAAATTGAAATAATTAAATATTGAAACCTTATGATAAAACAATATTAATGTTTCCTCCAATTTGCCTAAGTATTACTATTGCAAGCCACACATGTGGACGTTTACAACAAAACACTTAACCAGACTGCATCTTTCAATTCCAGTCCTTTAATTTCAATCCATGCCCGGGTTCCTTAGACAAATGGAATTAATAATTGGAGACTAACTTAAGACCATATTATCCTACTGAGCAGGGACATCACAAATGAGTTATACTCTGGATAACATCTAAGCTAGCTTACCACCAAAGCCAACCCTCCCATATAAGGATCTGCTAGGACACACCCTGATCCCTTATAATAAGGTTGTCTCATTTAATTCAATCCCTAGAGATGTAGCTCCAGACTTCTTTGGCATTGTTGAAATGCATATCTCCTCCACCAGAGCATCCGGTAGGAAAGACAATATGGCTTCGAGAGCTATAGAATCAAGTTGATTCCTTCTCTTGTCTTCTAGGCTCCACTCATCATATGGCTTGTCGACGGTCCTCACGCGTTCAGTTCTAAGAGGTGAAGGACCTTGGTAATCGTTATTAGTACGCTTTCCAACACCTTGACCATTTCTGGATGGACATTTTCAGCTGAATGGAAGACCTATTCTTCCACATCTCATTCTTTTCTCGATTGTACGATGATAACTTTATCATGTTCATCATGATTGTACCTGATCTATAAGATAAGATAAGAAAAATGTGTGCAAGGAAATAATACCAGTCCTAAGCAACTCAAAATTACAAACCTAACTTTGATACCACTTCTTAGTCCCAGTTTATTTATCAGAGTAGACATAAATGCAAACGAAAAATAATATTTATTAGATTTAGTATACTTGCACTTATCCAAGCAGAGGGTGACGTGTCAGATTTGTTTGTCAAATCTTTAGTTCAAGTACTTAATGTTCAAGTATGCTTAGTGTCAATTTTCAATATATACTACAACACTTGAGTGTTGAGTTTTAAGAAAAGTAAGCTGACAACAAGTATGAAAGCAGTAAATAACACAAAAGGTTATAGTGGTTCGAACTCCAATGGTCCAACGTCCACTCTTCAGGCATAACTCTGGAAATCCACTGAGTGTTGGATTTACAAGGTGTTCCACCTCGTCCTTCAGTCCACAAGCTCACTCGCCTGGTCCTTTGGTCGTCCTTATGTTCGCAATTGCTTAGAGTGTGGGCACACTACGCAGCCTCCTCATCACTGGAATGGGGTGTTTAAAGTTTCTCCGAAACAATCAGCGTGTCGGCGGATTGCCCGTAAGAGTCAGAGAACATGGCATACTTGACTGTTGTAATCTTTGTTGGAGAGAAAGATTACTGAGAGATAACTCAAAAACAAGAGTTCTGAGTCTCGTGTTCACAGAGATGACACACAGAAAGATTTAAGAGCCTCGGACGGTTGTGTAAGCTTAGTTCACATTTGGTATGTTTCAGTTCTCGTAAGTTCAGTAATTACTCGTAACCTTCTTCTGTAGAAATCTCAGGTATTTATAGTCGTGAGGTTGAAGGTTTGAAATAAATGTCCGTTAGAGAAAGATTGGATGATGTCTAATCTAAAGTCTCTTTTGACTGTTGATATCAGTGGGTAGGTGGTGTTTTTTTCTAGATTTCTACATCTGCTCTGCTTTTTTCTGACAATGACAATGACTGTTCACCTTTGTGTTAGAATGGTAGTCTCTTCAGTTTGAGGAATCTCGGACTGGCTGTCCTAGGGATTGAAACTTAGAGTTTCGTGCTTGCAGACTTCAAGGAATCTCCAATCCTTAAATTCTATATTTGTCAGTACATTTCTCAAATGATTCTCTTTGTCTCTTTGCGCTAGGATCGGGATTATGAAAGCCATGCAGGTGCTGTCATACAAGCAAGTCCATGCTGATGATGTCATCCATCAATATACGCTAGGTTTCTATATCGGTAAGTTTGATTTACTGATAGGACCATACTTGCCGATCTCGTACTTTTGTATAGACTTAGTCTGTTAAGTCTTTGCGCATTCCAGATTTGTAAGTTCGATCCGAACCTTAGTCTGTTAAGTCTTTGCGCATTCCAGACTGACTTAACAATCTGGTATTCAGATTAGCTCCAACTTACAACTCGATACAAAGACTATACAAGACTTTACATTTTTGGACTATGATGAACTAATCTAGAGACAAACTAAGATGGCTTTAACATACTTTGACCCACCAAAACAATATAACATAAGGAAATTTCTAACAAATTTCCTAACACTTAATTATCTATAAACTTTAATAAGTAATTAAAAGAGAGCAAAATTTAAATAGCCACTTTTGATAACTTAACATGTTATCTAGCCACATGTATAAAAACATAAGTTTTTAGCCACTTTGCCAATGATTGGAGAGTGAATTTGATTTTTAAAATGTCGTTACATTAATTGTTTTTGGATTTATTATCCATTACCCCAACACCTACCCACTTCCCCCTTTCTCTCTCTTCACCGTCGCTCTCTCTTCACCACCACCGAACCGCCATTGTTGGCGATTTCAAGCTTCAAACACCCGGATTTCGCACTCCCCAACTGAAAAAAATCCACATTACGTCTACACGATGTCTGGGGAGCAACCTCAAGAGAACCAGGTACCATTCTCCCACCCATTTCGTCGATTTTTATGCTATTTTTTTTAAGTTTTAAAACATATTTCGTCGATATATGTGTTGATTATATGAGTTGAAATATGATTTTTAGTTGATTTTAGTTGACTATTTATTGATATAGATTGATTATATGCTTTAATTCAGTCGATTTCATGTATTCATTGATGATTTAATCTGCAAAATATTGAACTAGGCGGGGAAGAAAGCCCTCGATCGATATCGAGATCTCGATTTGTTCATATCGAGTTCTCGATATGTACAAATCGAGATCTCGATATCGACCGATAATTAGGTCGATTTAAATTCAAATCGATATCTCAATTTTCATCTTGATATTAATATTGAGATCTCGATATTAAAATTGAGATGAAAATCGAGATCTCAATTTTTAAAAAAAATTTTGATTTCAATTCTTTTAATTCTCCTTTTATTTAAATATTTTATTTTATTTAATTGTAGGTTTAGCAGTGGATCAGGCCTAGTTTACAGGGCAAAGTCCCGCGGTTGATGAATTGTTACGACCGGGACATTCTTGAGGATATCCGGATTCAATTAATGAGCTTCGGAGAAGAGAGTTTTGAGTTATTTAGGGATGGACCATTCGGTCCATTTCTCACTTTTCGGTGGAAGAAGAGCACGATACGTGCTACGTGGGCTCTGATCACCCACGAGATTGAGGTGGAGGGAGCGGAGAACGAGTTGTGGTTTTGGGTTGGTGAAACCAACATTCTACTTTGTGCTGAGGAGTTCTGCTTGATGACCGGGTTGTGGTTCGGAGATTCGGGTTTTGACCCTACAGGAGTTCATAATTTGCCGGAGGATGGTTGTTTATGTTCTCACTACACATCTCTTCCTACTGTTGATCAGTTGTATATTGATTTTATGAACACTGACCTGAATCTGAGCGATTCTGCTGATGATTACGTGAAGATCGCTCAGATTCTATTTGTCTACCGTATGCTGATGTGCTTCGATGGGAAGCGATACGTAGACCCCTGAATTTATGCATTGGTGGAGAGACCTCATCAGTGGAGGGCATTCCCTTGGGGCTCGTGGTCCTTCAGTATTTTGCTGCATCAGATGTCTGTCGTGATCACATCATCAAAGACAGACAAGGTGCCTTAAGTGCATGTATACGGCCCTGTTTGGGTGTTGGAGGTAATTGTTTGTAATTTTTATTTTTAATTTATTTAATTTATAATTTATAAAAGATTATAATTGTAAATTATTTGCATTATTGTGCAGGCATGGTCGTACGAGGCAATCCCTGATCTGGCAGCCGCAGTTGCGATGCGCATTGCGCCAGTGGAGGGTCAGGCGACTCAGCCTCGATGTTTGTTTTGGAGACCTCTATACATTCGGGAGTCTGACTTCACCACTTTTTTCAGACTTGAGGTTATTATTGTTTATATTTTTTAATACTTATATTTGTTTTCAGCATGACTGTAATACTACACTGCAGCCGACTGATGATGAGGCCGGTTCTGAGAGTTGGCTCAGCTTGAATAATGCTGAGAACCCGTTGATTCGGAGATTTATACCTTATAGGGGCTTCAAGCCCCGATGATCAGCCTCTCAGCGGCCTTCTGCTAATACCTCGAGGTCTTATTTGAGGAGGGTTCCGCAGCAGCCGGAGTCGCCGCCACAGCGGCAGCCATCACCGCAGCCACACCGCCAGCCATCGCCGCAGCCGCAACCATCGCCACAACCACATCGCCAGCCATCGCCAGTTTTCGATATGGGGAGCAGTTTTGAGATTCCGGTCCGTTCTTCTTTCGAGCATACTGAGCTTCCTCGGCGGCCGGCTAGGAAGCGCTCGCGGCGTTCGCATTTCTTATCTACTGAGCCTCTAGAGGTACTTGTGTTTAGATTTACATACTGGTTTATAATTTTTATTTGATTATATTTTTCATTTTATTTTAATATTTATATTATTTTTTAGACCGGACGACCTCCATGGTTTGAGGTGCACGAGATGTCCGAGGATGGCATGATCCGATTCGCAGGTTACCTAGCACAGCCATTAGCACATCACCTGCTGCAGCCACTGGCAGATCGCCTTCTGTCGCCACTGGCAGATCAACTCATGGATTCACTTGCAGATCGCCTCATCGATCCAGTGTCGCAGCGACTTGTGCGTCCATCCCGATTTAGTGAAAGCTATCCAAAGTCTTGATGGAATGGCCGGCTTTAGGAGTAGGTCCAAGGCAAAACAGGTAAGTGACAAATTTTTAGATTAAATTGTTCTTTTTCTTTCATATTAAGTTTTATTGTGTTGATTTGAATTTTAGGCCATCGGGATTGTATATGTGTACGGGCATTGGGTCACTGTACGGATTGATCTGCATAGGTGGCAAGTTGAGTTATATGACTCACTTTTCCATGCATTGAATGATCCATCTGACCTATTACTCTACCATAAGCGGGACCTGGAGCTGCAGCCACTTCTTAGATTACTTCCCCGTGTCCTTGATGCTGCCGGGTACTGGAACACAACCATTCCTCCTCGTGAAAGGATCACTGGGCACTTCACTCTAATCAAGGATCCTATTGAGATGCCTAAGCAGGAGGATTCACACAGTTGTGGGGTATATGCTATGATTTTTGTCGATAGATTAATTAGCAAAAGGAAATCTCCAATCGATACACTTACTCATGCCTTTACTATACATTATAGGCAGTATATAGGTTCTAAGATAGTACATTGGTGTAGAGAAGCAGAAGCTCGAGAAGCTGAATCCTTGTAGTACTGTTTGTTTTGTTAATCATGAATTATATATTGATTAATGTTGATTTTGAATATTGGTGTATTTTGTGATTGATTGGTACCGCACAACAGGGATTTTGGTGTTTTTGGTGATTTTGGAATTGCAGAGCAGGGATTTCGAGACGATGCTGAGCATGTTGAGATCTCAATTTGATTTCGAGATCTCGAAATCAAATCGAGATCTCGACATGCTCAGCATCATCTCGAAATCAATTTAAATCACAATTAATCTTAAATTAATATTAAATTAAGACATTATATGATATAAACATATATTACTTCACATGTATTAATCAATTAAAACATCCATCAACGTAATGCATTCTGCATTTGAATCAATTCAAACATAGGATGTTTCTATTTGAAATGTTCATATCTTATTGTTGTTTGAATAGGATGAAGTAGAAGTAGTATAATACAAGGTAAACATCTTAGTAATGAATGAACTATTGCATGTTTCTTTGTTATCGAATAAAAAATGCTTAAATGAATGTTATATGAGTTGATTATCCTCGAAATTTACTGAATTACACATTCAATTAGGCACTAATCACTCAATCGAGATCTCGAATTGGATTTTGAGACATGTCGAGACAATAATTGAAATTGTCTCGACTCAAACCCTAGAAATCATGAAATGGGGATTTCGAGATCTCAACATCACGATGTCGAGATCTTAACTTCCATATCGAGATCTCGATATGGAAGTCGAGATCTCAACATCGTGATGTTGAGATCTCGAAAATAATTTGAAATTTTTTAAAATCCACCTGAATTCGTATACAAACCAAAACACCTAAACAGATCAAACAAGAACTCAAAAATTCGTCCAAATATCAGCCACAATACATAAATCACCAAAACTAATATAAACCAATATACCTTAACAACATCTAATCAATTCGTCATAAGCATGCAAACAGAAATAAAGAAAGTGCCACTACTCACTCATATGATCAACTCTCTCCGGACATTTTCTTTTTGTATGCCCCGTCTGCTTACAGATACTATATGTCTTCGCCCGTCGCCTTCGTGGCCCATCTTGGGGTGGAGGACTGTTCAAATCCACCTCACTAATGGCAATATAAGCAGTGCAGGCACGTGAGTTGTGACCGGATTGTCGACACCTCCTACATACTTGAGATCTTCGTGTGGTCGAACTCTCAGCACCAGAACATGCTCTACTCATCCTCCGACGGCCAGCCTGTCGAACTACTATCGGTGGTCTCACAACAAAAGAAGTTACCTCCGATGGGAGTACCCAATCCGATGGATGCGGCACAGTCATAATGGTGTGATGATATGTCTGTAGCAGAGTGAATTGTTTGTAGTAGTGTGGCACGTACTCTGATATCGGCTGCGAAGTATATCTGACAATAAAAAATAAGACACACATGTTATAACACTACAAGATATGTGCAATAATGAAAGTACGAATTAACATATTATCTGAGGGCGACCGCCGCATGACAACATGGAATCAGATCGAGATCGAACTGACGACACTCACACCTTCTGTGCTCTAAGTCAACATTGTAGCTCCTCTATTGCCCTTCCACCTTGTATATGTGTGCCATGGTGGTGCCTCTGACTACAAGATGTCGCTCATATTCGGACAACTCTGTTAACTTCATCATAGCTATGTGTGTCAGAGCATGATCTCTAGACCGTGCAGCCGCCCGTCGCTCGTCAAACCATCTCTCAACCATAGCTCTGTAAGTCTCAAGAAGGGCACATATGGGCAACCGCCTTGCCCATAACAAATGAGAGTTGAGGGATTCGGCTGCGTTGGACCTCATGAAGCTGAATCGGGTACCAGGGTATTGAGATCTCGACCAACGGTGGACTCCTATATCCAGAAGCCTCTTGTAAGCTCCGTCTTTGCTCAGAATCTCCAAAGTAGACATGTCCTTTTGAAATGCATCGTGCATATAACAGTAGGCTGCATCTCGTAAAACAACACCAACTTGAGGACCGTACCTCGACATGTTATTCGCTAAGTAGTAGTAGCAAATAGCATGTGTAGCCTTCGGAAATGCTAATTCCACTGCTTTTTTATGTTCTTGTGCTGATCACTGACAATGATGAGTCCTTTGCAATCTCCAAAGCAAACATGCAAGCGATGCATGAACCACATCCACGACTCATCATCCTCTATGGGTCCGATCCCGATAGCAAGGGGAAATAACTGTTCATTGCTGTCTTTCATCACCGTAACAAACAACATTCCCTTATTCTTGCCCTTCAGATGTGTGCCATCTACAACGATCACTGGGCGCATGAAGCTGTGAAATGCATCGATGCATGGAGCAAGCGCCAGAGACATGTGCTTGAACAAAATCTCCGAAGAAGTAGATATATCATAATCGTGCCTGGGTTACGAGATTGTAGCATGTTTAAGTAGCCCGACAGCATCGCATAAGACTTCTCCCACTCGCCGAATACCATTGCAATGGCTATGTTTCTTGCCCGCAAGGCAAAACTGTAATCAATCTTGATGCCAAATTGAATCAACAATTCAAACATCATCTCCTTCGGCTTTAGTATAGCGCCCTCCGCCGCCAACTTACTAGAGAAATACTTACCCAACACTCTTGCGGGCACTCTGCAGGAGCAACACGATCAATATTTGTCTGGTAGCTGTGCATCAGATCACACTTGAATACTCTCCAAACAGTTCTAGATTTTCTTGCACGTAGCATAAAAGGACAACCATTCCCATGCTTGCATCTGAAGTTGAGCCGAGTAGTGCTGGACCTCTCCGTGAAGTATTCCAACCGGTGATGCAAGTGCCGCAGTCCTACAGCAAGGTCAAGTTCATCCTTGCTACTAAATGTTGCTCCAATGCATAGCTCAGTCGGGGCCTAATCTGCGGGAATAATCCACTCCAAATGCTCAGGAGCATCAACTTCTATTAAAGTAAGCACCGAACTCCTTACTTCCTGATCATGTCGAGCTGTAGCCACGGACTGACTCAAGTTATTGTTAGATAGTCCGTACTGATCCATTCGCCCAGGAGCTAGAATCCATCTAGAAAAATCACTGACCAAGGACTCAAACAACCGACTCCGGCCCTCCTCCTCATCCCTCTCCTCCTCGCTTGCCTCCTCCTCCTACTCCTCCTCGTCATCACAATAATCATCATCATCATCTATAGATTCTACCTCATACTCATCTATGAAATCATCAGCTAATGAGATTCTAGGACCACCCATTCGTGTTGATCGCTGTGACTGTGACTGAGGTGCCTGAAATACGGACTGATTTTGCTTCAATTTGGTGACCACATATATAATTGGATCAATGCTATTTTCATATAGCATCCGCATAATATCTTC
>JAPKLW010000897.1:0-40180 GCA_026898455.1 Plectranthus barbatus | reverse complement strand
CGCAATTTGTGTGTGCTACTTCTCACTATTTTCAAGAGGAAGTGTTGAGGGATTTCCTCAGTGATTGCCGTGTGGAGCCGAACGCAATCTATGGGGTGTTCCATGATAAGCTTGTCCACTGGACCCCTGACACTTTTGCAGTTGATTTCGGGCTTCCTCGAGGTCCGTTGTCTATAGAGGACTATCTTGCAGAGGAAGTGGCTCCAGAGTGGCTGGCGTGGGAGAAATGGCGTCATTCTCCTCGTTTTGATTTCAGCCCTGAAGTTCTTGCCTCTGGCCTCCAGACTTCATATTAGGTTATGTTCTGTATTGCCCATGGAATCCTGCTTGGAGAGGAGCCTTATGACCTCTGTTTCTCAAGATCTGTTTGGCAGGTGATGATGGCCATGGATGATGCTGCCTCTGTTGACTGGGCCAGATACGTCTTCAAGAATGTCTGGGAAGCTGTCAAGCTTCATCCGTTCGTGCCTCTACGGAATGGAATGCAACTCAGCTGGTTGATGGAGAAGTATTTTCCGGAAATTGCTGACAGTCCATCCAACATTCAAGGGGCTGATTTTTATCCTTATAAGCCAGTGTCACCTTTCTGAATGAATTCCGTAGTAGATTGTATTTCCTCTTTTGTTTGACTGATCGTACGATGTCCTTCTTTTGTAATGACTATCTGCCTCAAGGCATGTTCCTCTTTTGGTGATGAATATATGAATATGTCGATCTTTTGATGTTTCTTCATGACAATATATAGATGTGATCTTTATCCCTTCATAGTTTGCTGAGCAGAAACAATTTTGGTCATTTGCCATTAGCTTAGCAGACTACATATAGTAGCATCTCCCATAAACTGCTGAAAATAGGAATGAGAGTAGCATCTCATTCATCCGCAACAATATCTAATTCCATCATGCCCAATTTGATGCATAATTCTTTGAATCTTGCCTCTGCGAGGGGCTTAGTGAAGATATCTGCTATTTGATCCTCAGTGCATATTTGCTGAATATCAATATCCTTCTTTTCTTGATGGCCACGGATAAAATGATGTCGGATGTCAATGTGTTTTGTCCTAGAATGATGTATTGGATTCTTTGTGATGCACATAGCACTATTGTTATCACAATAGATTGGTACGCATTCAGGAGAGATGTCATAATCTTGAAGTTTTTGTCGGATCCACAGAATTTGCTGACAGCAGCTAGCAGCCGCTACATACTCTGCTTCGGTGGTTGAGGTTGCTACCGAGTGCTGATTTTTGCTGAACCAGCTGATCAATTTATGACCAAGGAATTGACAAGTACCACTGGTGCTTTTCCTGTCGATTTTGCATCCTCTAAAATCAGAATCTGAATAACCACTCAGGGCTAGACTATCGGCTCTTGGATACCAAATTCCTAAGCCTTCTGTGCACTTCAAATAACGGATAATTCGCCTTGCTGTGTCTAGATGCGTTTTGTTCGGTTGGGATTGATATCTGGCACATAGTCCCATAGCATATGATATATCGGGTCTGCTGGCTGTAAGATATAGCAGAGATCCGATGATTCCTCGATATAAGGTAGGATTCACTGCTTCTCCTTCTTTTTCTAGATCAGCCATACACGCACTGCTGATGGGGATCCTTAAGCTCTTGGATTTCTCCGGACAGTATTTAGCAATTAGATCTCGCGTGTAATTCTTTTGATGAATGAAAATTCCTTCATTCGATTGTTGAACTTGAAGTCCAAGAAAATAGGACATTCTTCCCATCATACTCATTTGAAAATTACTCATCATTAGCTTGGAGAATTTGTCACAGAGAGCTTGATTCTTTGAGCCAAAGATGATGTCATCAACATAGATTTGCACAAGAAGGATACTTCCTTCGTCCTTAATGCAAAAGAGTGTTTGATCAATCCTTCCCTTTTTGAAGCCATTGTCGAGTAGAAACTTAGATAAAGTTCCATACCAAGCTCGAGGTGCTTGCTTCAATCCATACAAGGCTTTCCATAGTTTATAGACCTGATTTCCATTCTCAAAACCTGGAGGCTGCTCAACGTAGACCTCCTCCTTGAGTTCACCATTAAGGAATGCACTTTTGACATCCATTTGCATGACCGAGAATTCATGATGTGCTGCATAAGCAAGAAATAATCTGATTGCTTCCAATCTGGCTACATGAGCGAATGTCTCATCATAGTCGATGCCTTCACACTGTTTGTATCCTTTGGCTACCAGTCGTGCCTTATTTCTTACCACTAAGCCTGATTCGTTCTTCTTGTTCTTGAATACCCATTTGGTACCTATGACATTCTGATGTGTTGGTCTATCCACCAGATCCCATACATGGTTACGAGAGAATTCAGCAAGCTCCTCTTGCATAGCGTTTACACAATCTGGATCACGTAGTGCATCCTCAACTTTACTTGGTTCTTCACTTGATAGATAGCATGAAAACATTGCAGGTCTTTGTCTGGTCTGAACGGAGTCATTGATATCTCCAAGAACATCTTCTAGTGGATGTGCATGAAGCCATGCTGGTCTGATTGGCTCTCCAGCACTTCTTTCTCCTCCGAGAATATGAGTGTCTTCGGCATTGTCCGCTTCATCCTCAGCATCTCGTGCGTTGTGAGTTTGATCTTCAGCATCTGGAATTTCTTCAGCAACCGGGATTTCCGCTATAGGAACATCATAGTCTGGACCTTCTCTTTCATTGGGATTCTCAGCATTTGGCGTCTTAGCAGCTGGTATCTCAGCAACTGGCATTTCAGCAGCTGGTATCTCAGCAACTGGCATCTCAGCAGCTCCTTCGCCAAAATCTTCAGTAACATTGATTTCCTCGTCAGAATCATCTAGCGGATTAAAGATATCCTTTTGGGGATTGGCCTCAGCATGATCATTAGCATCACTGGCCTGGTCCGCTGGACTCATCTGAACAGGATTACATTCATTCATAGACTTAGTCGGATCAGATCGTAAATGTTCAAGGTAATTCAAGATCGATTGACCATTGACATCATTAGTCTCATGATTGTCATCCGTTGTCTCATTGATGGCTCTGCGCACTAAAGTAGATTCATAAAAATAACATTGCATGTTATTTCCACAATTCCGGTAGTCTTATTCAACACTCTATAACCTTTGTGAGTGGGGTGACCGTATCCGAGAAGTACACCCTCATCCGACTTCGGTGAAAAAGTGTTAAGTTTTGACTTTCCGTTGTTATGAATATAACACGTTGCACCAAAAGCACGTAAATAATCTAAATTAGGTTTACGACCGTTATATACTTCATAGGGAGTTTTGTTGAATCGACCGTTGATAGAGCTCCTGTTCTGCGTATAGCACACAGTCATCACTGTTTCGCCCCAAAATTTAGCAGGTAGGTTGGCATCGGCTAGCATAGATCGCACTGCTTCTTTCAAGGTTTGATTCCTCCTTTCTGCTAGATCGTTCTGCTGTGGGGTCCTAGCAATGGATCTCTCATGATTTATACCGGTTTCTGCGCAAAAGTCCATGAGAATGCCATTGCAGAAATCTGTTCCATTGTCCGATCGAATCCTCTTCACCGTGACTTCTTTACTATTCTACTCCTTGAGGATTAACTCGGGTAGAGTGATCTTAACTTCATCTTTGGTTTTCAGTAAGCGAACCCAAGTGTACCTGGAATAGTCATCAACTACCACAAGAGTGTATATCTTTTTACTTACATAGGGTGGAGTGACTGGTCCGAATAGATCCATATGTAATAATTCTAGGATTCTGCTTGAGGTGTTCTTTTCTGGGTTGGAATGAAATGAGGCTTTGGTCTGCTTTCCTTGTTCGCATGCCTTGCATATGCCTTCCTTACGAAATGTGATGTTTTGAGGTAAACCTGTGACAAGCTCATTTCTAGCAATATGATTGATGGTTTTGAAGTTTAAATGATTTAACCTTTTATGTCATAACCAAGTGGTTTCCTCTTTGTTTAGTGCTAGAAAGCATGAGTGTTGTTGACCACTTTGCCAATCAACCACATAAAGTCCACCTTTCTGAATTCCTCGAAGCTTTACTTCTCCTGTTATATTGTCAGCTATAGAACATCCCGAACGAATGAAAGATACTGTGTACCCATTTTTGCATAGTTGGCTTATGCTTAGCAGATTGTGTTTGAGATTGGATACGAGAGCAACATTAATAATTCTTAGTCCGTTCCGCTCTATGCATCCTCTGCCAAGTACTCTTCCTTTGCTGTTGTCTCCAAACACCACAGATGGGCCATATGATTTTTGAATATCTGTGAATAATTCTTCATCTCCCGTCATATGTGCAGAACAACCACTGTCTAGGATCCATTCATGTGACATGCCTGATGTCTTCGCACTTGAATCCTGGTCCTGCAAGAACAATTAAGTTGATTTAGGTCCCCGTTCTGAGTCGGGTCCTGGAGGATTAGCTTGAGTCATTGTTCCTTTTGGAACCCACATTCTGATGATCTTCAAAGATTTTTCTTCGAGATTTATTTTGCTGATTTCCTCAACTTTTTGATGTGCATGTGTATGTGGTTGTGCGTTGTGCTCCTTTCCCTTCATCGTCCTTTGATGGTACACATATCTGGACTCGGGTCTCACATAGGTGTTTCTCCTATGCGACATGTAATGATAATATTGGGGTTTCATTGAATGACCTTCAATGTGTCTTTCCCGAGAAAGGACAGGATTTGGCTTCCTGGCATTTGAAACATGATGCTCAGCCTTTGTCATTGAGTTTGCTGAATATTTTCGCTTAGCAGACCTCAATTGTGAGTTTTGCTGAAGTTCAACATCTTTTATGATCCTCTGCTGAAATCTTACATTCTGCTTGACCTTTTGCTGAGGTCTAGCATAGTGCTTGACACTCTGCATGGGTTCAGCAGATTGTTTGATATTCTGCTGAGCGATCGGCTTAGCGTTTGAGGATTCAGCAACTAACTTATCCTTCTCTTTACTATCATCAAATATTTTTCCGCCAGAAACAAAGGTGATATTTTCTTTTTGCCTCGAAGTTTCATCTTTGTCAATACAACTATGCCCGATTCCAGATCGGTAACCGTGACATCTCTGTTGGCTTATCAGGTTATTCAAAATATCCTGACTAGTCATATATGCGCAGACACACTTCTTATTGGCTTTGTTTTTTAAAACCATATTTTCCATTTCAAGATTTTTCAAATTTTCAAAGAGTCAGAAGATTCAGTTCTAAGTCTTGATAGTTCTTCACTATCAGACCTTAGTCTTTCGACTTCATTGGTCAGACTTAAGACTTTCTGATTTGAGTGAAGAGTTATCTTTCACAATAGCATCTTTCAAGGTGTATACCTTAGAGAGTTCTAAATAAAGCTTGGTAAGATAATCTTCCTCAGAATCGAGGAAGGAGTCATCTGATTCAGGTATGTGTGCTAAGCATGAAGTATTCGTTATAGGTGTTACCACCTGATTGTCGACTGCTAAGGCCGATTCGAAGGGTTGCTCAGCATCAGCGGATGATTCGCCATCTTCAACGGTTTTTGCCATAAAAACCTTTAGGGCTTCTTCTTCCTCGTCAGTGGGGTAATATTCTTCTTCGTTGTTAGGAATATCTGGAACTTCCGTCCGTGTCAGCAATGCCTTTGTTACAGCTCGTACTGCTCGTCTTTCAAATCTCTGACGCAGACGTTCTCTTTCCTCTGGACTCACTTTTGGACAGTCATGCTTCAAGTGATCAGGAGGCCTGCATTCAAAACATGTTCTTATCCTTTTTTCAATAGGGTGCTGCATCATGCTCTCTTTTGCTTCCTTTTCTGCCTTTGCTTCCAGAATCATTTTCTGTATCTTCTTCATCTGTTCTTCTAACTAGCCTATCTTTTGATCTTCATTGTTGATATTAGAAGTTGATGAAGTCTCCTTGGACGGTGTTGTTGATGCAGATGTTGACTTTTCTTGGTTATAGAAAGGTTTCCTCGGAGATTTCCATTTGTTTCCATCCTTTTCGACAAAGTAAGCTACGTCTTCTTGAGTTCCAACGCTTGTGGGGTTTGGATGTATAATGGCAGCTTCATTTTTCTTTGACTGCTGAATGATGAATTCATGCGCCTTTAGTTGAGAGAAAACTTCAGCGGTCGTCATATTGTTGAGATCTTTTTCGCTCATGCTTGTCATCTTGACAAACCAATCACTTCTGGGGTAAAGCTTGGATATAATTTTGTTATTCATTTCCCCTTTGTCATATGTCTTGCCGACATTTTTGAGTTCTGCAATGATAGTGTTGAATCTTTCTTCCATCTCCTGAATGGTTTCTCCTGGAATCATGGCGAAGGATTCGTACTTGTCCACAACAACTTGTAGTTTGTTTCGCTTCATTTGTTCGTTTCCTGAGAAACTTCGCACACATAATCCCACATCTCTTTTGCGGTGTTGTAATCTAGAGCTTTATTGGACATTAGGGGAGGTAGACATTCCATGATTAGTTTCATGGCGATAAACTCCAGCTGGCCTCTCTTTTTATCTTCAAGGGTCCATTCCTCGTAGGGTTTATTCACCATCTCGGGTCTGGGTTGGCCACCAGCGGGTCCAGGGGGTGCAGTGTTCACTTCATGATTTCTATAGGACCAACTGTTCGGATGTCCCTCATCTCTGGATGTATGCTTTGTAGCTGGATCATGGCCTTCTTTTTCCATGTTGCAAATCCATCCTTGTTGTACTTTGGAAGAGCGTGATTCGTCATTGGATAGTTCTCGTCTTCACCTGAGCTATGAAAAACACAGATACAAGAAATGCAAGGAAAGACTAGGATATAGGTCCTAAGCGACTCAGAAGCAGTCTGTTTTTCAACCTCCTGCTCTGATACCACTTGTTGGTCCCTTATGATCAGAGCGTCGTGGTTACAATAAAGTACACAAACGAAGTGCAGCGGAATAGATTGCGTTTACTTGTATTTAGATTATTCTCAGCTCTATTTCAGTTAGTATTCTTAGGTTACCTTTTTCAGTTATACACTAGCAACTTGGTCACTAGGTTTAAAAACATTCCAGCTCATAAAGCAGTAACAACACGACAACACACAATTTATAGTGGTTCGATCTAATGATCTACTTCCACTCCTTAGCCGAATCGCTAAGAATTTTACTAGAAAGTATACGGTGTACAAAGAGTTGCCTTTCTTGTTAAGCAATCAGCCATCGATAGGTCTGTCTGCTTTACGGCTATCTTCCGATACTCCAGACTTTCCTGGTGTGGCTCCGGCTGAGTCAAGGGCGCACATTCGTAAAACTCGCTTTCACCACTAGCTTGGAAGAGTTTAAAGTTCCCTCCGAACTATCGTGTGTTCTCGGCTTCAATGCCCGCCTTAATCAATTTCTTCACAAGAAAATGACTGCTGGATGCTTTCCTTTAAAAGAAAGTGATCCCAATGATTGAAGATTCTTGAATCAATTCAAGAATCACTCAGAAGAATGTCAGACGTGTAGTAAGACACTCAGAATGTTGAAGGCCTTTTGATATCTCTGGATTATACCTTCCAACTGGACTGCTCTCTTGCCTTTTTTGCTTTTTGGAATCTTTCGGATATCGAGTTTTTTGTTAGAGAGTCAGCAGCACCTGCATCTTCCTTTGACTTGCCTTTTATAGCTGTGTCCTCGAAGTTTGAGTCAACAGATCTGTTTAGACACAACAGATCTTTCTCCTTAAATGCAGGTAGCTTTTTACTAACTTTTCTGCTTTTTCACAGGCTTTTCCGTCCTACTTCTGACATGGCTAATCATCGCGTATTGGTCAGAATGGCGGTGTAGCAGTTGTTCAGGTTTGCTTTGCTGAGCTTCTACTGGTACGGGATGCTAGATCTCTTTCAGCATACTTCTGGACTTCAATGCGCAGCAAGTGCTTTGTCTGCTATTTCTGACTTTGGTTTGCTAGCATCTTCACCAGTTGAGGACGTGTTTGTCGACTGCTAATTCCTTAGCATTCTGATATTGCTAGCAATCTTCCTTCAGCATTGTTTGATGTTTTGCTGAGATACTTTCACGCAGCCTATTCTATTACAACTCGATGTTTACCCTATACAGGACATTACATAAGTTGCTAGGCTATGCTAATGTTCAGCAATGATCGACCATCTATTAAGGTTTGATCCAACAAAACCTTTTACAATGAGATCCTAAGGGTAATTCATGAATATTTTCCCAACAATTAGTTTAGAGAGACATTATGTTTGTGGTGTTCATTTTGCAGGTTTGTAAGTTGATACAAGTAAAAAAAGACAAATAAAAGATCATAATTCCATGCAAAAGCATTTTGTTTCCACCAATGCTTGATGCATCGACCGCTGCAGAGGATACGCCCATGTCGATCAATATGGATGATTACGGTTGATGCAAAGATTGCAGCCATGGCGATCGATGTGGGTAATGGCGGTCGACGCGAAGAGTTCTGCATGCTGACTCTTGAAGGTTGACGTAGATGCTATGAAGATAAAAAGATAGAATTGTAAATATTTGAACAGAGCTGGATATCAAATCAAATCTTTTTCCTTACCATATTTTAGGATCATACCACCACTATAAATACCTTGTCTGGGTTCAGTTTTAGTATGTTGTTTTCATTTTTAGTTTCCAGTGCAATTTAATTTAATCTACTTTTCTGGTGTAATTTTAATTTAGTTTTATTTATTATACTTTGAAGAAGACACGGATTCGGAATTGACAACTTTGTCTAAGTTCCTTATCCCTTTTATATTAATGCAATTTACTTTCATGTTATTGATTTTAATTTAAGTGCAAGTAGCTATATCCCTAGTAGATTGATTCAAGGATGAATAACTTTCTTGGATGCATGCTTAAGGTTAAATTAATTTATTTACTTTCTTCATGATGGTTTATGATTCCTAATTTAGTTCCCAATGTAAATTATTTGAGATCGAGATGAGATAATAATTTAGATTGTAAGTTATATTAATATGAAACCGAGATTACATAATTAATTGCAGAAATAAGAATCCATAATATGATTAATTACTTTCCGACCAAGAAGTAATTGATTGTGAGAAATTGAATTTGATGTTTGCATGTGATTTATTAATTTGTGTTCTTGAGACTGAGAGGAGATAATCACTTTTTAATTATCTAAGTTACATTTGCCTGACCAAAGATGTTATAGCACTTAAATGATTTCTCACATGTTGCAAGATTAGAATTGGTAAATAAATTATTTAGCAGTCGCATGTTATCGAGGAATGAAATTCAACCTTAGGATCTGGGTTTTATTATTTGTTTTTGAATACAGTTTAATTTCATTGTCTAGTTTGAAAATAAAACCCTTTTATTTTATTTTCTCAAACAATTGATTCAAAAACCTATGTTAGAGTTGTAGGAATTAATGTAGGGAACCAAATCGCAAATCCATTAACCCAAGTAGTTCATGGATATCAAGATTGATAGAAAAACCCTATGCATGCTCCTATTTAACTTAATTGCAAGTGAGATTCACAATTAATTTAATTATCTTTAGATTTTGAATCTGAGTCACGTTGAATCCAAATTCGATACCACCACGTGTTTCAATTAGATCTGTGGAAAGAGAATTATATATATTGAAATTTAATTCAAGAACTAATTGAATAAGGGTTTGAGAATAGAAATCTTGATCTTGCATATTAGATCTTCAAATCTGTGTCTCTTTGCTTTTCCAATCCAGCTATCGGTGGAGATTCCACTATACAGGACAGAGTTGAATTTCTCATTCTCTTTCTGTGTGTGTGTGTGTCTCTCTCTCTCTCTCTCATACACACTTTCTCACAAATCTAGGGTTTCAGTTGTTGTAACTTAACTTACGAAATATGATGAAAGGATAAACTATTTATAGTTAAGTTTCCAAACCCTAATGGACTCTTTTAAGTAATTATGTTGGGCCATACTTGAGACATGCTAAAGTGGGTCTATGAATTAATTAATTCACATGTGCACAATCCTGGATATAATTAATTAAATAATATTAATTCATTCCACTAGAGAATTAATACGGACCTACGCATTTATTACCAATGTAGGTACTGAGTCTACAAAAGGTGATGTGAATCACCTTTTATAATTTTAAACTCCCAGATTGTTTTATGCAATATCAAAATAAATATAATGAAAAATAGTAAATGCCTTATGCATGCTCCTATTTAATTTAATACGATGGATTTATGGAATACCTGATAAGCGGATAATAGATCTTTCTGGAAGATGATCTTCAAGTGTTCTTAAAATCTAGTGAGGATACGCTGCCGGATTGAAATTGCACTGGAAGAGCTTGATTTCTCCTTCTCTTCCTACAGCAGCCGCTGCTGCCACCTCTTCTATCTCTCTATGGTTTCATTGTATTTCAAATACTGTAATGTGGAACTGAGAGAACTGATCTATTTATAGATCTAGAAACAGACTATTAGGGTTTAATAAAAACCTTAATGGGCTTAAAGCATTTAATGAGCTAGACAAGGGATCAAATGCAGATAATAAAGTGGGCCCCTTATTAATTAATTCCATGTTCTATCTGGATCATAATTAATTAATACACATTAATTCATGCGACCAGAGAATTAATAGTAACCAACCTCTTTATAATCACATTATTAAGAACGAGTTACTTGACTTGGTTAATCCCCATATTTAAGGTTTTGGAAATTAATTAATTAATTCAGCATATGAAAATTAGCTGCAATTAATTAATCTCTTATTATTCCTGAGTTATAACCACTCAACCCTTATTGATGATGCTTACATCAATGATTATGCCTGCAGAACTTAGCGTAACAAACCTCTGAGTTTCCTAGGGTTTGTCACCATCCTAAAATGGATATGATTATCTAAATCCAGCTTGAGGAAACCCCACACAAAACTATTATCACTTAAGATGCAAATATATGAGTACATATGTAAGACTCTCCACCATACAAAGTCAATGTGATAGACTTTAGATCCGACCAAGTTATTGAGATTCTACTCTTTCATATGTCTATAAGAATGACCATCTCACTGTTGATCCTATAAATACATTGAGATGTACCGATCACATAAAATAGCCAAGATAAACCATTTATAGGACTTGTTTGCCACAACCTAAATTGACAGCCATACCACTAACTGGCATAGATATGATAACTATTTATATCTCAGTAGGTCAAACAATCTATACAATTTTATGTAATCTCTTACACACCGTATGATCTCCCTTTTGACGAGACAACTGGATGTGTTTGTTTCTATAAAAGATTGTTAATTTAGACAATAGTTGATATTTGCAAGTAATTAATGATTACTAGTATATCAAACATAATGTTTCCCAATATACCGATCATAACGATTTTATGTATACAATTTCAAAAATCTCCCAATTATACTCAAAGCATTACATCATTACTTTCCACAATATAAAATGTATCTACTCAAATCTAGCTATTACATTTGGTCACTAGGTGGCCGACTTCAACCTCAGCCTTTAGCTACGAACATAACCTTCGTATATCTTTTGCAGTAAGCACTTTGTAAATGTATATGCTAGATTATCCTTAATATATATCTTATATATCTGCACATCACCACTGACAACGATTTCTCGTATGATGCGGTACTTTCTCTCTGTATGGTTTGTTGCCTTGTCAGTTCTTGGTTCCTTAGAGTTTTCTACTGCACCAACATTATCACAATATACCATGATAGTCTTGTGTATACTAAGAACAATGTCTAACTCATGGAGGCAGTTCCAGAGCCATAGTACTTCTTTAGAACCCTTCGAAGCTGCCACATACTCAGCTTCAATGGTGGAGTCCATGATACACTTCTACTTCACACTTCTCCATGATACATGTCCAGGACATAATAGATATCTAGACTCGTGCATTACATCGCATACATGAGATTTCCAATGCCGAAGCATATGGTACATTAGCCATCTCATCCTTCTCCTCTTTGTGGCAGGGTATTGTGTCTTAGACAAAGGAACACCATGTGTAAAATGTAGCAATCCTTTCTTGGCATTTTGCATGTTAAAACAAGAAATTATAGTTTAATATAAGCGGCTTGAGATAAGCTTAATATCCTCTTCTTGAGATCACGCAAGACTTTAATCCCAAGGATGTATCTAGTGTATCCTAAGTCCTTCATTTGCAACTATTCAGATAACTATCACTTCATGACTGACAACACCTCTACTTTTGGATTGTATACTAAAATTGTTTATGAATATGTGTATTTGTAACAATAAAATGGTTGATATATTAGTCTTCGTAAGTAAGTTACATCAACATAGTAACTTTTTGATATAACAAACATATGATACGAATAATAATATCCTATTATCTCGCCTATATGGATGACCATATGGTGTGAAGGAGATTACAGAGGATCATATGAATCGTTTGACCTAGTGAGATATAAATGAGTATCATGGCTAAGATAGCTCCAAGATAGGCTATTGGTATAGGCTGCGACACATTTGTATTTACGTGAAATTATCATAGCTAATTGATGTGTCGGTACATTTTTATGTATTGATGGGATCAATAGTGAGATGTGTCATTCTCATTGACATATGAATGAACCATATCACAATATACTTTTTATGATCTTAAACCTAATGGAAAGCTAAGGGGCACACACAAGTTCACCACATGTTGACTTACTATGGTGGCGAGTCGTACATGTACTCTAATACTTGCATCTTGGCTGTAGCGGCTTGTGTGTGACCTGCTTATGCTTGACATGTAGGTAATCATATCCATTTCAGGATGGGGACATTTCCAGACGAGTTCACAAGGTTCATTATGCTAAACCCTGCAAGTTGAATTATTATTTCATGCATAAGTGAAAAAGAGTGGATGGTACTACTAAGAAAATAAGAGATTAATTAATTATGGCTAATTTTCATAAGCCAAATTAATTAATGAATGTCTGGATCCTTTAATATGTGGATCATTCAAGAAAAATGTTACCCGTTCTATGTAACGTGGTAATAAAGTGGTAAGTCAGCATTATATTCGGTGGTAAAAGCAAAACAATGTTTTATTAATTCATTATGTTCTCGGTTGGATAACGAAGAATTAATTAATAATGAGGGCCCACTTTATTATTTGCATTTGGTCTCTGGTTTGGCTCACAACTGGTTGAGCCCATTAGTGCTAGAGTTTGCAAACCCTAACACTTTTGATAGGCCTTCTCTCTGCATATTACATAACTAACTCATCATTGATCTCACCATCTCCGAAAGAGTTCTATTTCTTCTTTCGACTACACCATTTTGCTGGGGAGTACCCGATGCAGTCCACTGGGATGTAATCCTATGATGTGACAAATATTGCAAGAACTCGTTCCCGAGGTATTCACCACTACGGTCAGATCACAGTGACTTGATAGTTTTCCCGACCTTCTTTTCAACCTTAGTCTTGAACTCTTTAAATTTCTCAAAGCATTCAGACTTGTAGCAAAGCAGGTAAACGTATCCATATCTCGAGTAATTGTTAATGAAAGTTACGAAATACTCATACCCTCCACGAGTCTGTGTGGACATGGGCCCACATAAGTCAAAATGGATCAATTCCAACACATCCTCTGCTCGAGACTGACTAGCCTTAAAAGGCTTAGAAGACATCTTTCCCTTGATGCAGGATTCACACACTTGATAAGGTACTGATCGGACTAAGTCCAATGTACTGTCATCTGCAAGTTGCTGAATCCGCTTCAAGTTGATGTGACCCAGTCTCAAGTGCCAGAGATATGTAAGATCCTCATCAGAAGAAATAAACTTTCTCTTTCTAGGATTATCAATTACAGATGAATTACATGCAGGATTCGCGGAAGTATTATGATGACAGTTAATGACATAAAGAGAGCTATTCAGCATTTCACGACAGATAACAACGTTATTACCAATGATAGTAACACAACTATAAAAAATAACTAATTATTCATCAAAATAAAGTTTGGAAACTGAAATAAGGTTCCGCCGAAGATCCAGCACATATCACTACAAGAAAAAAGGCAATAGAAGACGCGAAAATCGCGTCTTCTATTGCTGAATTCCGCGTCTTCAAGTTAAGCGTAGTCTATTGATTTTCGCTAATAGAAGACGCGGAATTCCGCATCTTCTATATTCCAATAGAAGACGCGAAATTTCGCGTCTTCTATTAGCATATAGACGACGCGGTATTCCGCGTCTTCTATTAGCATATAGACGATGCGAAAATCCGCGTCTTCTATATGCTAATAGAAGACGCAAATTTTTGCGTCGTCTGTAATACTATAGAAGATGCCAATTGCCGCGTCGTGTATTTCCTTATAGAAGACACGATATTTTGCATCTTCTGTATATAAATAGATAACGCATATTTCTGCGTCTTCTATTGCTTTTATTACTATTTTTTTTCAATTTCAAAAATCCTGTAATTATAATAATTTTAAAATAACAACAATAACATCATTGATAGCAACAAAATCTTCAATTTTTTCACTAATAATCAGAACAAGATTAAATATACATATGATTTAAGTTCAAAAGTTATGAAAGTGTTTGGTATACAAAATTGAAATCTTTCTAGTCGTCTATGCTAAATCTATCTTGTAGCCCGATCAAAGTATTTGATAGATATGGGAGACTTCCCTTGCCGTTCTGACATTTTCGACGACCTGAAATAGAGATGACATTAGAAAATTTATCAATAATGCAACGTAGAAATGAGATTGCGAAAAATAATCACATAAAATGATAACTCAAACATACAAACATACCTCAATCCAAATAAGTTTGGACAAAGTCACACCAATCTTTACGAACTTCATCAATTTCACTTCGACGATACATTTGTGGATGAAACTATTAAAAATTGGAGCACAAAGACAATGAATAACTGCAAGTAATGAATTCGTTAATATATAGGTTAGAATTGATTCAAATTACTTACCATATCTGTCAATGGAAGAGAATCAGAAATGCCGTCAATAATATCTTTCATAAAATGCATGACATAATAGCCACACTGCTTTGCATCGGGTTGTTGTGGACACTGTATGATCATCATTTTAAAAATAATTAATGCTTTAATATAAAATTTTAATAACTCAAGTAAGTAAGACACATTTACCTTGACGACTTCCCAGTCAAACTTAGTCCCTCTTCTTCCAATCGCATGTTTGAATATTTTCATAGCCCTACATTATAATAAAATAAAAAGTGAAAATAAATATTGGCTATCTACTTCGTTAATTAAAATGTAAACTTACATTTCAATTACATCTATCCACTCAGCATAATGAATTTTGTTTTCAAGAGGATCCAACACATACACCTTGTCAACATGTGCATCAATCACGAGAAGGATCCAATGATACCTATTTTTAAAGTGAAAAAACGGTACCAACATTAATAAATATAAACATTGTTAATTAATTTAAATGATTATATTTACGTACCCAACGTTGCATGGCACCAAAACAAGTTGTTTCGATGACGTTCCAATCAACCTTCGTCCTACAAGATCGGCCTTCTCTACCATATTAAGGTTGCTTGAGACAGCATATGGATCAACAAATCGAATTTTGTTTAGAAGGTTCATGTTCGCACACACCTTATACAAGTGCCTGCATATTCTCAAATTGATCAAGTTAGATTAAAACAATATTGTATATACTGATTCTTCTTCTAAATCTTTCTGTTTAAAGATTCTTTTCTTTTACCTTTTCAAAATTGGGATATGATCTCTGTTAAAAACTCTGGCAAATGAACACGCTGAGCTCCGGATATGATCTCCTCACCTAGCAATCAAACCATTTACCAGATTCAAGAACACAATTGAAAACAATCTAATATACTATGAATCATGAAGTGTTTAAGATATAGCTTTTCATTTCATTTGCTTGAGTTTATATATTTTCCTACCTATTAATGGAAAAAACTGTAGCTCATGACATACAGAGACCCCATCTATGTTCCAGCCTGAAGAGTTTTCATTCTTTGTTGTAGCTTGAGAATCTGGAAAATCTTTTTCAAGCAATCATGTGTTATGAGACGCTAGCAGAATCATTACGAAAATGAAAACACATTGAAAGCATGGAAATTAATAGGGATTCGCTACTACGGGGGCAGGACGACTGGGGGCAGGGCAACGCGCTGGCGGCAGGACGACTGGGGGCAGGACAACGACTGGCGGCGGGAGGACGGGCTGGCGGCGGAGGGCAGGCTGGCGGCGGGAGGGCAGGCCGGCGGTGGGAGGGCAGGCCGGCGGTGGGAGGATTGCACGCAGTGGGAGGATTGCACGCGGTGGGAGGGCTGCTTCTCCTGGCGGCGGCGAGGGCAGGCTGGCAGTGGGAGGGCAGGCCGGCGGTGGAAGGGCTGGCGGGCGGTGGGAGAATCGCACACGGTCAGGGGGAGGGCGTGCGATTTTTGGGTGGGGGGAGGGCGCGCGATCTCCTGGCGGCGGCGAGGGCAGGCTGTCGGGGGTGGGAGGGCAGGCCAGCGGTGGAAGGGCTGGCGGGCGGTGGGAGAATCGCACACGGTGGGGGGGGGGGAGGGCGTGCGATTTTTGGGTGGGGGGAGGGCGCGCGAAATTTGGTGGGGTAAAAAACAATCGTCTAGGTTAGTTTTAATTGAAATAGAAGACGCAAAAAATAGAAGACGCAGGAATTCGCGTCTTCTATATATGTATAGAAGACGCGGTTTTTCGCGTTTTCTATAAGTATATAGAAGACGCGGATTCCCGCGTCTTCTATTAGCGAGCCAAATTTTTACTACACATTTACACTTATGCGTCTTCTATTAACATATAGACTACACAATTCAATATCCGCGTCTTCTATTAAACGTTGTCTATTCTCCTTTTTGTTGTAGTGTATAAAACATCTCTCAAAGTCAAAACAAAATCATCAAAGTACAAGGTGCACTACAAGAAAAAGGTTAATAGACTACACTAAATAGACAACGCAAAAAATCAATAGTGTTGTCTATATCATAATAGACAACGCAAAATTATAGCTACGCAGTTAAATTTTTAGGCGCTAATAGACGACGCGGCCAATCGCGTCGTCTATGAGGATACATTTGAGTAAATTACTGCATTTTGAGTTTAAGGCCAGCTCCTGCTCCTGCACTCGTACTCAGCGCCGTATCGAGAGAAAATGTTTGCATAAATTATTGCATTTTGAGTTTTAGGTGCAAGCCATTCTCTTTCGGAATGTTGGAATTTTAATACATATATTGTTGCACCTCTTATTAAAGATCATGAAGAATTTTGATGCATACATTTTTGCAGCATCCAACTGTCAAATTTCAATGCTTAAATTGTTGCATTTAATTCATCTAGAAATTTTGGAAAATAAGGTTTCCTCATTTAAAAAGATTTTACGAAAATCTAATCATATGCATTATGAATGATTTAATTATATTAAGGTCTTATTAGAAAACTTAGATGCTTTTAGTTAGCATGTTTTAGCTTGCCTTGCAGAGACTTAGAATAAGCACGTAATTAAGATAAGATTCTTATGTGCCGCAGATGACATAGAATTATTACCTTTGTAGTTATGTTTAAGTTCGCTACTTAAGAATTTAATTGCGCAACCAACTATTACGACATGTATTTCCAACCTAACCCTCTAACTCTTTCGACTTTACTTCCTTGTACATGGTCAAGTGGTATTTCAATAGTTGTAAGCCCCTGCCCCAAATGCTTCCGGTGAATGGAAGGTCAAGAACTTTTAGGAGCTATGAGGTCTACCTTGGTGACTCCCTCAACCACTTTCTAACGGATTTCTATCAAATTTAGTCTGACGCTCACCCACATAGGGTGACAACGACCTAAGTACTTAAGAAACTAGAGGAATTCGTGCTCTCCCAGTGGCAACGTTGGGCTCATGTGAACCATCTAGACTTCTCATCCCACTCTCCTACTGATGAATACAATCTGGAAGGATTAATTTCTCTTATTCGCACACAGCGTGCTACTTTTAGCAACCCTCCACCTTGCCCGCAGGCTTATAAATATGAAGTTGGAACCTCTCGAGTTCTGATTACTATATCCAACCATAAATCTGAGGAAGAAGACCTAGAAGAGGACTCCTCATATGGACCGAGTGACGAAGAACTAGATAGCTGCCACTATCCTGCTTACTGGGACAACGATTTAGAGGACTCTCAGAACCTAGATTACGATCACCCTCTGTTGGTGGCTGGAGGAGAGAGATGAGAGAGAGCCGAGGAGATCAGTACTTGGACCCTGAAGAGGGAATGAAGTCTGATGACGAGGAGGATGAAGCTGCTGAAGAAGAAGATAAAGAGGAAGATGAGGGCGATAAGAATGACGAAGAGCCCGAAGAAGATAAGTTAATGTTTTATTGTTGATTATAATTATAGGAATTGATTTCACGAAAGTTGTAAGGGCGCCTCTTTGGGCCCATTTAACTTACACTTAATGTCATAGTTCGTAAGGAGGACGCCTCCTCCGGGAGATGTGTTGATGTAATGATCGGTAGGGGGGCAATGCCAATTTTCCAAACCGGCAACCCAACTTTTAATGGAAAGGCTACCAACCTACTTAATAGGCATTTGTACGTATCTATTGGTGTTATGATAAATCTTCTTTGCGATGGTATTTGATGTTGTTCCTATTATTGTATCTGTTAGGTGTGGATGTAGAAATCCCACCTTAAAATTGATGTTTTGATGTGTCAAAACTGAGTACCAAAGTCTAGGCCTTAGAGTTATTACCTCATGTAATCCTTGTATAGGATAATCGAGTTGTAATAGTCTAGGAGAAGAGAACTGTAAAAAGTTGTGGAACATTTTTTGAAAAAGAAGACGTCCAGACGAGAAAACTGTCAAGGATAAAGGACGAGAAAAACTGAGCAGAGTAACGGACGTGAAAAACTGTGCAGATAGTATTTCAACTGTCAAGGATTGCATATCAAAGAAAACTGTGGACACAATTTTCATAAAGAAACTGTTGAGAGGCGCTCACAGTTTCAGATCAAGACAGTTTCACATCAAAGGAATACGTGAACAGCAAGATGCCGAACAATAATAAAAGAACATTAAAGAAGCCAATGATGAGAGACGGAGAAACACTCGATTAAGACTGGCGTACAACGTTGTTCGGCATCTGACACATCAAGTACAAACTGCCCTGCAAAAAGCATCGCAGTGGTTCAGAAAAAGAAGAGGAGCAGGTCTACTTTATAGAGAAGGATGAACTCGGATTGGACATCCTTCAAAATATCTCTATCGGCAATCTTCAAACCTCCAGCTATAAATATCAGGATTATAAAAAACAACTAATCAATCGAGCATCTGAAAACCAAGTCATCACTCTGCCGAATTTAAAACTCAAACACATGGAAGCTATCAACCTAACAACATTATTTATGGTGTTCATTTATTGAACACGAGGCATTATTGCTTAAGAATCATCCAAGACTCACCGTGTGACCCTATGTACACGAGGATTAAGTCTTTCGACTGAATCTACTCTCTTGATGTTCTTACTTTTCAAGTGAAAACACACCAGCCTTATTTTCTAAGGAAAATAAGGTTATCACGGGCAACTGCCAAGCAACATACGTTCTGGAAAGAACTGAACCATCCACCCACCGGAGAAGGAGAAGGGAGTTTTTCCCCAATACATTTTCGATGACTACCAATTCTGAGGAGACTTCGAGGTGGTACCTGGCTTCGAGGAACTGAAGAAGGAGTGAAGAACAACAGCCTGGGCGAGTGATCCATTCTGCTGTGGACGGTGGCTTCTCCAACATTTGGCTATAGATCGTGAGGATTGTATCATTATTACTTAGTGAATTACCAGATCATTTTCCGAAGAGTGGACATAGGGCTTAAGGCTCCACACCACTATAAATATCCTGCGTCATTTATAGTTTACTTACGCATCATACAGTTTACAATTGTACTTTGAAACCTTCAACACTTGTCTGAAAAATGTTGATGTGTATAATTGTTGACTGTTCATAACTGTTAATCGGTAACCTAACCTGCTGGCCAATCAAAACTGTCGTTTTTAAAAATGTAACTTAAAAACTAAGTTAAGTTGAAACTGAGCTGCCTGTGTATTAAGAGTGCGAATAGTTGTCTTTATACTTCCGCTGCACATCATACGTACTCTGATCTGGGACCAACAAGTGGTATCAGAGCAGGTCGGTCTTTCTAGACTGTCCTGTTTTGAGTCGCTTAAGACTGGATCCGGACATCCTTGCACTCTTAATTTTTTGTTAAGTGTGATTAGCGAGCAAGTTCTCTAAAGATAATGATGAGCTATCCAAGCATTCCCAAGTACAACCCGGAGAAGTTCGAAGTATGGAAGAATAGGTGTCTTATTCGAATGAGAGCTCAGTATCAAGAGATGGATGAAGTTTTGAAGAATGGACCCCTAAAGATCCAGAAGACTAAAATCCAGCATGCAGGAGCAGATGGTCTAGGTGGTCTCGAAATGATAGATAAACCACTGGATGAGTGGACACTTGAAGACAAGAAACGCCATCATCCGGATCCCATCACTCAAGAATTGATTATGCAATCTCTCCCAGAATCTCTTATGGATGAAGCCATACAGAACAATAGCGCTAAAGAGTTATGGGACAAATCAACGAGCTTACCATGGAAATAGAAGCTATGAGACGCAACAAGAAACAAATATGTGTTGACAAATATGAATCCTTCCAGATGTTACCTGGCGAAACAATCAAATCGATGGAAGCAAGGTACATCGTCATTGTTAACGAAATGAAAAATCTTGGAAGAGAAGAAAAAGTGGCTGACCTGAACGCAAAAATTCTTTCAAGACTGTCGAAGGAAGATTGGTTTGTCAAAACCACCTATTTGAAGACCATGGATCTCTAAAAAACTGTAAACCAAAGAGCTGTTCACCGAACTCCAAGCCCATGAATGGGATATTAAGATGGTGAACATGAATGAAGCTATTAGAACCCAAAATTCAGCAGCTGATGGTGACGCATAATTCTTTGTAAAGAGAGACTTCCAAAGGCAACCAAAGAGGCCAGTTCACTTTGACAAAACTGCCTATCAATCCTTACCAGCAAAGGATGCCTCCACCTCAGTTCCGAAGAAAGAAACTGAACTGTCAATTTCCAAACTGGAGGAACAGATGAGGAACCTGGCCGTACTTCTTGAGAAGGCCAAAGGAAAAGCAAAGGAAACTCAGTCCAGTGAGCAAAAGTTCACAAAGAGAGAGCCACGCACATGCTATGAATGCAAATCTCCAGACCATCTAAAGTACGAATACCCCCTAGTTTCTCAGGAGGAGAGAGACAGATTGAAGAAGGTGCTTGAAAGGAGAGCATCCAAAGTTGTTTCTCAAGCAATGCTCACAAGAACTGAAGTGCCAGAGTACCAGACCACGATGATGGCAATTATACGTCTGACGATGAGAATGATGAGGAAGCATTTCTTGCTTTTATGACGACAATCGATGGAGATGCTACCGACGAAGAAGACAGCGCCTCGACTGCGAAATAGCGGTAACGACCCATCTACCCTCATCTCTTGCATCTGCATGTTTTGAAGAAAATTCTGAATTCAGTCACTCAAATTCAGAAGATGTTTCTCTTAAAAAAATCATTAAAGAGGTAGAAAAGTTACATGAGATTAAAGATGAATTAGTTAGTGAAAATGCCTCATTGAAGTCAAAGATTTCAGTTTTGACGGATGAAGTCGCAAAGGTGAGGTCAACCAGTGAGGATTTTGAAAAACTCAAGGAAGAGCATTAAAGACTTCTTAAAGATTTTGAAATTATCTCAAAAGAATGTGATTCCTTGAAGAAAATTGAGCCAGTTAAATGTGAATGTAATTTCAAAAAGAGCTCAAAAAAATTAGATGAGATTTTGAATGCTCAAAACAGCCGTCCGAGAAACACGGAATTGGATTTTTTGAGCATCAAAATGAAAAGGTTTTGAACAAACATACATCTACTTCTATGATTAAGAAAACACTTTTGCGCTCTGTCAAAGCCAATCATAGCTCATGTCATATGTTGGAATAGGGAAATGTCAATCTCAAAGAGCCAGTTAAGCAAAATGTCAAGACCAAATGTTGGTTAAAAACTGATTCGAAACTGGCACCTCGACAGATTACTAACACAGTTCGTAAACTACATAAACCAACTATCGAGAGGAGAAATGAATTTCCTTCAAAACTGGACAAGCGTAATGTTTCATATGCAAGGAATCCAATTTTACCAACAAGAATGACTAAGCAACATGTGAATTCTCTAAGGAAGTCAGTTCGACAACCGGATAGAAATCCGAGAAGTTATGATAGACCACAATTCTATTATAACAGATATCCGAATAGGAGGAACACCTATTCGAGGCCTGAGTAGAGATAGTTTTACTCTCAAAAGACTGTGATTTCTACTCACCCGAGAACAACTTCTAGAGACTCTTTCCAGAATAATAATTTCAGAAAGAGTTCACACATCACAACATTTAGTAACATGCACTCAAACAACATACATTACTTTAGAAGAAGGGTTGATCATTCACCAAAGAGTGATGTAGTTTCACGAACTGTAAAAGTGAAACAGGTCTGGATACCAAAACATTGGATCCAAAATACTGACTTTACAGGACCTGAAAGGATACGGGGACCTAAATAATTTTTCTGTCTTGCAGGGACCAAGTTCTCAAAAGAAAGAAAAATCGTGGATATTAGATAGCGGATGCTCGGCACACATGACAGGGGAAAAGGATTTAGTCAAGAATCTTGTGATGTACAAAGGAGCATCTGTCACTTTTGGGAACCAGACCAAGGGAATAGTGATTCGAAAAGGATGCGTAGAACACAACGGTGACGACGGTGAAATGCTACACTATCTTCACGTTAAATTTTATCAATCCGAGTACTTTTCAATTCGCTCAAGTGAAAACTATTTACTTGTTTGAATGTTTAATAGCTAGGAAAAATATAGTCGTTGGTTTTTGTTTAACTAGGCAAAATTGAATGTAATCAAACATACAAGCAACAAATGATTAACAAAATATGTAATTTAACCTCACAAGACAAAACAATTAAATAACTTGCTTAGGTAGATCAAAATCTCAAGTTCAACAATAAGAAGTTAGTGAGTGTTGATTGAATTTCTATTATTCCAAGTTGAATCAAACTATGTTGTAAACCAAGTTTTAATCCCTAGGAGGTTGAACAATCGACCCTACATTCGCTAGCCACTTGCTACGGAAAACTAGCGGTAGATGACACTAGGAAATGCAAACAGCTACGTTATTAACCCCTAGATCACTCCCAATCGACTGTCAATTATCGCCCTACGACCTAGCCCCGCACAAGGATTGGAACTAAAATCGTAAGAATTAACACTTATCACGACGATTCCACCCGCGTGTTGGCTGCAGCGTTCACGTCAACTACCTCTAAAGTTGGCTATTACCTACACCTAAGAGATAAGGAATAGGCTCAAGTGCAATTCAATCCCTCAAAGGAAAGTAAACAAGAAAATTTGATATCAACTCATCACAATATCCATTCTACAACACTCACAATTGAATTTAGTTCTTCATACCTTGAATTCAGTACAAATCAATAAGAGAAATGACAGAATCCATTACAAAATATCAAGGTCTAAGTATTATCTCCTTTGGTTGCCTTCCTTGGACTTGATATACCTTCCTTCCTTCTAGATCCTCACCAAATTGGAAGAATTTAGCTTGAATCTACTTGAATATGGATGGAGAATGGTTTGGAGATGAATCTAGAGAGAACTCTCGTGACGGTTATTGAAAATCTGACCAAAAGATCTTTTAAAATGCAAAAATCCCCCTTTTATAGACGAGCTCCCAGGGCCTCGGATCGCCCGAGCCACCCATAGCTTGCCCGAGCAAGCTGGAAACTGCAGACCACGAAACCCGCAATGGCTCGGCCGAGCCAGGCTTGGCTCGGCCGATCAAACCCTCTGAAGAGCAAGCTCGATCGAGCACTGCAGGGTCAGCCAAGCCAAGCATTTGTCCAGTGGCTCAGTCGAGCCTGCCTTGGCTCGACCGAGAATTTCCTCTGAAATTCGGTTTCTTCACTACTTTACCTCCAAAACTCACCCAAAAGTGCTATAATATGCTCAAAACCTATCCTACAACATTCAAAACACAAAAACACGAAAACACGACAAAAGAACAACGAAAACATATGATATGAGGGTAAAATGAATGCAAACATGCAAGCTCACACATCGAAATATAGGTCATTTTACACACATATCATAATCCCCCAAACTCGAACCTTTGATTGTCCTCAATCAAAACAAAGTAAAACAATCAATATACCTCATCAAACAACCTCATAGCTCATCTTGGTTATCTTGGTATGCTCTAATCGATCGAGATAATCACCTAACTTTGTGACACGGTTAATACTAACAACTTGAACCACTCATCAATGTTGGATAAAGAAATGAAAGCACTCTCTTACGTGTTTAGGGATCGATGAAATTTCACTCATTCACAAGATATTGTGCACAATTTCCATAGGCTTGAAACAATTCTCACCACTATACTACAATGAGTTAGCTCCTAAAATCTAGAAGGTCTCTGTTTTTGGTTATAACGTGGCTTACTAAAAGGTAGGTGGTTTTGGGCCAAAGTGACTAAACTCCTCAATTTCCCAAAACCACCAAAGTTATTTTCTTCCATCCACTTCTAACCCGAGGCTTCTTATTCACAACATTTCTTTCTCTCTTTTCTTTTTTTTTTTAACACCATATTTCATTCATTCATGGTGCTTTTCTCTTTCTCTTTTTCTCTTTTTTTTTTCTTTTCAAACACCCAAAATTTTTGTTGGTGCCCATTTTCTAGGATTCACATCAATCCTTAACTTCATAACTCTATTGCCTCAACAATTACAATTCAACGATAATGAACAATTCCCGACCCAACTCTCATCTCCGTATTCACCCTCATACACTCATTTCCCCTAAATTTTGTCCTAATATTTTCCAAGAAAATACCACCATTAAGCTCAATCACGGGGGTCAAAGATATGAAAGGCAAAAATAATGTTCTCAATCACCTTATACTCCCGGAGAGAAAGGTAGGACTAAGAATCGATGGCATAATATCATTTTTTAGTTACCAAACTCATGCCAAATAGATAAAGAATTTATTCAAGTTCTAGATCTTGTGCTCTCAATCTTGCCACTCACAAAAGATAAAGATATGACAATATCAAAGCTCAAATCTCACGGATTTTTGTCAAGTCCTAAGCATTAACCACACACAAAACACGGCAATTTAAAAGTTCAACTAAAGCATGCCTTGACAACTAGATTCCGCTCTATCATTGGTCAAAGTAGATATCAAGCTCCCTAAGTAAATCATGATTCAAATCTCATGCTCTTGTTTGGGTTCAACACACACACACAAGCACACAACACCCTATCCACAATCTACATGCCATAAAATAATATAATGCATTTAATTGGTAGAAGGAACGATAGAAAACGTTACCCATCGGCACACACGATCAAACCGCTCTCCTTGCCTTATTTGTACCTACTACAAATCAACAAAAGCACCACCAAACTATTGAGCATAATCAAGCCAATTAAGTTCTTATTTCCACCAACTTCCACAAACCAATCATCAACAAAAATAGGCAATATCCACTAGCTCCACCATTCAAAAAAAAACCATTAAACATTCCACAAACCAAACCAAATAGAAAGAATTCAATCTCAAACAAGCTCGCTAATAATCATCAACAAACCCATTCAATAAACATTCAAACATTGAAACATCATCCATATTCAAATATCCAAAGTAAAATCCAAAGTGAAGGTAAATCAATATTGTTATACAGCCAAATCGAATTTGCTAAACTATAAAGCAGTAAAGATATAGAGAGAGGGAGAGGAGATCACATCACCGAATACCGACACTTCCCCCTAAACTTAGTCAAGTGAGACTAAGTTTGTAAAAAGGTAGGCGGTGAGGTCTCACTCCATGGCATCCGGCTACTGCTGGCGTTAGTCCTCTTCATCCTGTGGAGGCTGAATACTGCAGCAATGCTGACATGGCATCGGGATCACCTCTTCACACTGAGCAACAATCAATCTAGACATATCCAGATGAGCTTCGAAATTCATCAACTAGTTGTAACGGTCATGCAGATCATCAATCTTAGTCAACGCACGATTAGGCAGTTCAATTCCCATATCACCAAATTTGTAGAAATAACAATCATCAAACTTAGATGGGACCAAAAAGGCCTTCGTAACCAATGTAGTTGTATCAAGGCTCAAACCCGGAGCAAATACTCCTGACCCATCAACACCACAAAATTAAAGTTGGCAACATCAAGCCACCACCACAGATAATTGAATTTGCAAATTTGCAAGTGTTGTTCCAACTCTCCATTAACCATCCACCAATGGAGAAATCCCGTCCATTCAATAAAGCAAACAGAAATTGAAAATCAGAAATACTAACAGCTCCAGATCCATCAAAACCACAGGACCAACCCTCTAACATATTGTGGAGATAACGAATGATAGGATTCTTAATCATAAATGACCTACAAGTCTGCACATCAAAATCACCAGAAACACTAACTCCAGAAATTGACTCCCACAATTCAAGAGGATTAAGCTCATCAAATACACACACAGATTCAACTGAACACCCAAATATCCTATCAATATCTTGTCTCCTCAAAGAAAACTCTTGACCAGCAAGTTTAAATTTTACCAGAACTGGAACACCGTTTGCATTCCATTGACTTGAACAGAGGCCAAGAATTCCCTCATCAACCTCACATACGTCGGCCATCTCCCATAGAGCAATTTATTCCATCCCATTCGAGTGAGCAAACTCCAAACATCCTTCTTCAAATCCAATGCTTCCAAAGTTTCTCGGCATAAGTATGTAGTTCCAATCACTTGCTTTGGTGTCAACTCAATTACCATGCATATTCATCATCATTAAAAAACTCAGGCCTGGAAATGGAAAAAGAAGGATACCAGATTTCATGCCTATTAGCCATTAGTAAAATTGAAAGGTGAGATGTGGATAATTCAAAGCAATAAGGGGTTAGAGAAATTTGGAGAAGAGAAATTTTGACCGAGATGTAAATGGGTTGAGCAATTGCTCAACCGAATTTATAAAACCTGTGCGCGGCTCAGTCGAGCGGCAGATGGCTCGGCCGAGCGAGGGGTCTGTCGCGCGAACTGGGGCTGGCACGATTGGGCTCGGTCGAGCCTGCCTCACTCGGCCGAGCGAGGGCTATGTCCCACTGCTTCGATCCAGCTCGGCCGAGCTCCCCCTGTTCTTGACTTTTTTCACCCTCTTTTCGACATCATTCCAGTCACATTTTCTCCAACATTTCCAACCTTCACTCACAATGCCAATCAAACTTGTAGAACCACAAACAATTAAGAATCCTTCAACAAAATCACACAACATTAAACTACCAAAAACAATTAACCAAAATTTATTCAAAACATAAAAACACTTTAAATATGTTGGGTTGCCTCTCAACAAGCGCTTTTTTAACGTTGATAGCTCGACGAACTTACCTCGCAATCAATCATGGTCAACAAGCGCTTTTTTAACGTCGATAGCTCGACGAACGTCTATAATCACATGCTCCTCCGGAAAGAAAAGCTTCCTTCTTGCACTTCGAGGTGGATCCGTATCTACACGAGCCTTCTTCATTCGAGTTTGATCCAGCTCCTCTTCATCCCCCGGATCCTCATTGTCTTCACTTTCCTTGCCTATGATATTTAAGCCCGGATCAAGCACATCCTTCATTCTTTTCTTTTTCCCGGCTTTCTCCATTTCAGTCTCATTCACATTCTTCGGAGGTAAAGAGAACACCAGTTCCTTTCCACAACATCGAAAAGTGAGCTCACCTTGTTTCATGTCAAATAATGCTTTTGCCGTGTGCAAAAATGGTCTTCCAAAAATCAGTTGAATGCTGTCCTTATTCTTCATGTCCACCACAAGGAAATCCCCCGGAAATGTAAATGTCAAAACTTCCACATGAACATCTTCAACTATCCCCCGTGGGCAAATTAAAGTATGATTCGCCACTTGCAAGACTTGACTAGTATAGGTTTGAGTTCTCCAATCTCCAACTCCTTGTACAAGTCCCACGACATCACATTTACACTAGCTCCGGAGTCACACAAGGCTTTCTCGACATTAACGTCTCCAATTGCACATCCAATCACAAAGCCCCCCGGATCCTCCTTCTTGCTAGCTATGTTCTTCTTTTCTTGTTCATAATTCCTCACACCACCGACTCATCATCCGAGAACATTTCCACTCCAACAAGTTCATCCAACATCGGCACTCGCTCAATTTCCTCCGGTAACGGCATTTCAATATCTCCCTTCCGTACATAATCAAAGAAATTGACATTTTTGGTTTGCTCATCATTCCTTTCTTCCACCTTTTCTACTTCGATCTCATTTTTTTCTTCAACACCCAAATTCAATTCTTCTTCACTTTCCACTATCTCAATTTTAGGAGTCATTGCTTCCAATCTTTCCTCCATCTTGCTTTTACCTTCGACCATATTACAACCTTTCTTTTGCACTACCTCGGTATCACTCGGGAATTTCCCAGCTTGATGCTTCCCGCTCAATTGCTTAGCAATAGAGGAAATTTGAAGTTGAATTTCGGCGAACATGCCATCGTACTTCTCAAATCTCTGGTCTATTTCCTCATCTTGATTCGTCATTGGCTCTTGGGTAGCATATCTACTATTTCCCCCAGCATACCCCCCTTGGCTACTACCTCCCCCTTCAAGTTGTAACGGCGGATTAAGAGCATTGTTCGGGTTTGCATAGGAGAAATTGCGGTGAAACCGGTTAGACGGATGGTAGTACATGTTACCCTGCGGATTGTATTGAGGACGGCCATTGTATCCCATCCTTTGATTAACAAAATTTACACTTTCCGGGAAAGATTCTTCATGTCGAACCACCATCATTTCCTCATTTTGATTCCCCGAAGTAGACAAAGCGTCAAGCTTCCTTTGCATGGCTGCTATTTGCTCTTTAAATTCCTCACTTTCCTTAGCCTCATTGACCGATTTGACCGATCGATAATCCTTCCTTTACTTGGGCCAATGGAAACTATTTTCGGCCATTTTCTCAATTGTCTTCCAAGCTTCTTCCTCTTCTTGATCTAAGAATGCACCACTCGATGAAGCATCCATCATCACTTTTGTATCATAGTTTAGTCCCCCATAGAACTAACAAATTTGTTGACTCCGAGAAAGACCATGTCTTGGACACTTGCGTAAAAGCTCTCGGAACCGATCCCAAGCTTCATAAAGAGGCTCATCGTATCTTTGCCCAAATGATGTGATATCAGCCCTTCTCTTAAAAGTCAAACTTGGCGGAAAAAACTTGAATAGAAACTTCTCTCTCAACTCTTCCCAGGTGGCAATATTCAATTTGTCCAAACCTTCGAACCAATTCCTAGCTCCATCTCTCAAGGAGAATGAGAATAACTGCAGTCGTATTTGATCTTGGGGCACTTGGTTGATCTTTATAGTATCTGTAATCTCCAAAAATCAAGATATATGAACATTTGGATCCTCGGTTATGTGTCCCCCAAATTGGTTGTTTTGTATCATTTGGACCAACTGTGGCTTTATCTCAAATTGCGTGGCAGTTACTCCTAACCGAAAACCTCCCGTTAATGGTTCCCCTTGAGGTAAAAAAAGGTTTTGTAATGGTCTCCGAGGACCATTCCTCTCATTTAACATCGCCTTCATCAACTCGTGCTGTCTCTCCAACTCTTCAATCCTAACCGTGTCCTCTCCATGGTTAGCCATCTCAAAATCAATTTGAATATTTCCTCTTCTTTCTTGAATTTTCCTTGCCTCAAGCTCCCTAGCCTTTGATAGAGTGATCATAAACTACCTAGGAAAAATCAACAAAACAAATTACAAAGCAAAACAATTCAACTACACAAACAAAAACTATTAACAAACAAATGTTAGTAACAATATTCACACAACTTTTTCCTCAAACACCTAGCATACACTCCTTCAAACTTTCAACAATTTCACAAGACCTACTAGAAGATTCCCCGGCAACGGCGCCAAAAACGTGACGATGGTGAAATGCAACACTATCTTCACGTTAAATTTTATCAATTCGAGTACTTTTCAATTCGCTCAAGTGAAAACTATTTACTTCTTTGAAGGTTTAATACCTAGGCAAAACATAGTCGTTGGTTTTTGTTTAACTAGGCAAAATTGAATGTAATCAAACATACAAGCAACAAACCATTAACAAAATATGTAATTGAACCTCACAAGACAAAACAATTGAATAACTTGCTTAGGTAGTGATGGATTTACATACTGAAAGCATTATGATTGGTATATTATGTACAAGGTCGATTGGTTAATATACTGGGAATCATAAATGTTGTATGTTCATCTCCTGTTTGAATTAACAAACGTGTGTCGCAAACGCAATTATCCTCTTATCTCGTCGATAGGGAGATCATACGGTGTGTAGAAGATCATGAAAGATCGTATGGATCGTTTGACCTAGCGAGATATAAATAGTTATCACAGCTGAGACAGTTCCAGGATAAACTGTCGGTGTAGGCTGCAACATACGCAGTAATAAGAATCTTATCTTGGATGGCTTGGTATGCTGGTGTGGGGCACACATTGATAAGGACCTAAGTCGAGATCGATTCTTTTATCTGACATTAAAAGAATCTAGATCTCTATGGCTTGACGAGATCCTAAGCCTAAATGAAGGTACAGAAGTATATGCAGATTGTGTATTACTTTGAGTTGTAGTGAAAGGCTCTAGTTGAGCTTGTATATCTGTATCTTGGGTAATAGCAGTTTGTATATGACTGTCTGGTACTGGAACTAGGTAACCACATCCAGTATAGGATGGTGACATTCCCTGAACAGCTTAAAAGGTTTGTTATGCTAAGTCCTGCAGGCTGATTAAGTTCAAGCATAAGTGAAAAAAGGTTTGAGTGGATTGATTCAGGAATATAAGATGTTAATTAATTAAATAGTTTGTCAGTGCTTAAATTAATTAACGAATGTTTGTAACCTTAAATGTGGGGATATACCGAGCCCATGCAACCCGTACCTCAAAACGTGGTAGCAAATAGGTAGGACAGTATTGATTCTCTAGTGGAATGAATCAATATTAATTAATTAATTATATTCTGGGTTGAATATGGGAATTAATTAATTGATAGGCCTTATTTGCTATTTGCATTTTGGTCCCTGGTCTGGCCCATGAAACTCAAGCCCAATAGGAGTCCAGTAATTTCCTATAAATAGGCCACAGTTCCTCAGATCTCAACAAACCACAAGATCATAAGTTGCACACAGCAAACCAGTTTTGGGAGCTGTGGTGTTCGACTAAGATCTGAGAACGAGGAGGAAATTCTGCTTCTCAACCGGGCAAAGAGATCTGATAGAGAATCTTCACCAGATTTTCAGATCGAGTCGGGATACAGATCAGAAGATCAAATCAGGAGGATTTTTCTTCTTCTCTCTCTCCTTGTTTTTTCGAAAATAATTATTTTATTTTCATAGATTTATTTCCTCAATCTATTAGGAAATCAAATCTTTGTGCGTGGGAAAGATCAAACGGCATCTCCGCGCACACGTTCTTCAGAGTTCATCGATCCAGGTATTCCGTATAAACCTTCTTATGCATAATAATATAGGAGCATGCTAGGATTGTTCATAGGCATAGAAATTTATTTTTGATATTCCAATTAACGATCCTTGGCAAACGGACTTCGTGATTCAGTTCACGAATCCCTTCAATTGGTATCAGAGCCAGGTTAATTAATTGGCTCTATCGGAAAAATAATATTGCCTATGATTATGCATGATTATTATTATAGATTGCATGCAATGGATGGTTTTTGGATTGATTGTATGTTTTTCGTCCTCGTGGTTCTCGGGTTAATCCGCCTTTTTATATGGATTCGTTTTTCACCCACGAGATAAATTTGTGGTTAGATTTAGATTTTTAGATTGTAATTAGGATTATTCAATGTAATCTTTTATTTAAAAATTAAATCCGTAATATGGAAAACGAAGAATGCGAAGAACACGAAGAACGAAGGGCCGCACGACGCGTAACAGCGCCGGCACGGCGGGAGGCCATACACGGTGGTCAAGCATGGCGGGGCACGGCAGCTGGGCGCATGGCGGGGCCACGGCGGCAACGCAGCTGTGCGCGGAAAACCTAGGGTTTCAGCGCGCGCGGCACGCGCACACACGCAGGCGAGCGCTGCGCGGCTTGACGCCGACCAGGGCTGGTGCGGCGGCTCCGGGCGAGGTCGACGGCACAAGGGAGGCAAGGGCAGACGGCCGGGACGGCGGCGTGCAATTAGGCGCGCGGACGCGCGCGCGGCGCAGCGGAACCCTAGTTTCCGCGCGCGCGCGCGCAGCAGGCTTGCGCGACGGCGGCGCGTCTCCCCCCTCGGTCAACGTCGGCGGGCAGAGCAGGTGGTGCGGCGGTGGCTCGGGTGGCCAGCTACGCGGGCTGGGCGGCGACATGGCTGGGCGTGTGGCCGAAACGCCGAAAAACCCTAGGGATTTTTGCGTGGTTCGCGCGAGCCCTGATTCTGTTCATGCGCGATTCCGGTGAGTCATGGAGGCCAACGGTGGAGAAGAAGAGTGAACGGCAGTTCGGGCGATGGTCGGGGAAAGCTAGGGCGGCGGCATGTGAATCCGGCAACGGCCGGAGGAGGCGTATCGCGGGCTACAACCATGCACGTACGTGCATGGCTGTTGCGCGACTCCGAGAGCCCTCACGGCGGCGACGAGTCACCGGCGGCGGTGGCTCGTCGGGCTAAGTTCTTACGGACTATTGGGCTTGCAATGTGTGCCTAGGTCCGCGATTTGGTTAACTAGCCCAGTTGTCCAATTTTCTGATAAATCAAATCTTGGAGGCCCGAATTCGGAAAATGAATTCAGATCTCAATCCAAGTAGTGGGAGCCCAGTCGAAGATCTGTATTATTAATTCCAACTTGTAATAGTTAGAATTAATTTTTATTTCGTATCATGGGGCCACGAGGACATTTTTTATTTGCTTTATTATTTGTCTTCGCATGATATACGTGTTAATTTAATTGCGCAGCATACAAGCATGTTGTAGATAATAGGAGCACGTTTACTGCTTTTATTTACAGCTTTAAAGCATGCTATGTGATTTATTTTATGTAATTAATTATAACTATAAATTCGGGGTTCATGCCTTGCATGATAGAATTTTAGCAATGTTATAATTATGGCTACATAAAATAATCTGTGCAATTGAACCTTATGAACTAAAAATTACTAAGCTCATAATTTAGTAAGACCTCCACAAAGCGATCCTTTATTGGAAGTGGGTAATTTATTAGGTAAACGTCTACATGTGTAGCTTACATAATTTATTATTCATAAGTTCTAATAGATAGGATTTCTTAAAACAAACATTTAATTCATGTGAGAAGTGGGAGCTCATGCGTAAACGTCTACATGTGTAGCTTGCGTATTGAATTTTCATAAGTTCTCTAGGGATTGAATTAAATGAGACAACCTTATTATAGGGATCGGGTGTGTTCTAATAGATCCTTATATGGGAGGGTTGGCTTTGGTGGTAAGCTAGCTTAGATGTTATCCAGAGTATAACTCATTTGTGATGTCCCTGCTCAGTAGGATAATATGGTCTTAAGTTAGTCTCCAATTATTAATTCCATTTGTCTAAGGAACCCGGGCATGGATTGGAATTAAAGGACTGGAATTGAAAGATGCAGTCTGGTTAAGTGTTTTGTCGTAAACGTCCACATGTGTGGCTTGCAATAGTAATACTTAGGCAAATTGGAGGAAACATTAATGTTGCTTTATCATAAGATTTCAATATTTAATTGTTTCAATAGTTTGCGACTATGTTTTAATTTTTGTTTCTTAATTTATTGTTTTCAGACATGTCTATTGCTCACGTTGTCAACCTCTTAATAACAAACCCTTTAACTGGTCCGAATTTTCCTGAGTGGAAGTTATGCTTCATGGAAATACTCTGCACTGCAAAACATGCCCATATACTTTACATGGACCCTCTAACTCCTAAGTATTGGAACTATACTAGTTATGAGCGAGTGTTCTATGACAGATGGGTAGCTTCTGATGAGTTTGCCCGCAAAAAGAGTTTGTCTAGAGAATTAAAGCTCAAGTACAAGAAGTTCGGATCTGCTGTTGAGATATGGAGGGACCTTGTGAAGGTTTATGGGAAGGTGAGACGAACTGTCAGTTATAATCTTGTAGAGGACCTGATCTCCAAGAGAATGACTGATGGGAGTTCGTTGCTTCTGCACTTTATCAGTATGATGAGAATTATGAGAAAGTACAGAAAGAGAGGTGGACAAGTCAGCAAGCGGGCAGAAATAAACATTGTCCTGCACTCTCTCTCTGATTCTTATGATGATTTCATCAAGTCCCTCGGTACTAGGCCCGATTTCACTCTTCCTGAGTTGCTCTTAGCCCTGATGCAAGAGGAATCTGACCTTAGGGCATTGGAATTTGCTCCAACTTTGTCAGCTTTTGACAAGACAGTTGCTGAAGCAAAGGAAATGCTTAAAAGGTTAGATGAAGCTGATTTAGCAGAAGATGTCATCAGGCCATGCAAACGCAAGCGAAGTGAAGTAGATTGTCTAGTGCCTAGCACGGGTAGACAAGGTACGTCATGTGCACTTACAACGGAAACATGTTTAGCATCGGTTTCTACCCATTCTTGGGTAGTGGATACTGGAGCTACTGACCATGTTTGTTATACTTTGCAGGGGTTCAGGCCGACAAGGCAGCTGAAGCATGACGAGATTACCATCTCAATGGGCAGCGGAGAACGAGTCTCAGCAGTAGCCATTGAAGATTTTACTTTATGCTTTGAAAACAATGTTTTGATTTTACCATTCTCCTCCTTTGAACACCCAAAAACGGTGCCCACCTCTCTCTCTCTAGGGTTTGTGTTTCAACTATCTTATGAATTATGAGAGAGAGCTGTCTATTTATAGACCTAGGGTTGGAAACCCTAATGGGCCATTTTGGGCTCAATTCAGCATATTTAATTGGGCCAGTCCTGGGACCTAATACAAATAATAAAGTGGGCCTATAAATTAATTAATTCCCATGTCCACAACCCAGGACACAGTTAATTAATTAATATTAATTCTTTTTTTCACCAAAGAATTAATACTGACCTACCCTTTTATTACCACGTTATGAGAACGGGTTGCATTAATTGAGAATCCCCATATTTAAGGTAACCGGACATCCATTAATTAATCGGAGCCTCTGACAAACTCTAACTACAATTAATTAATATCTTATAATTCCTGAGTAGTACCACTCAAACCTTATCACTCGTGACTGAACTTAATCAGCGTGCAGGACTTTGGCACGATGAATGTTATTGAGCTCCTCAGGGAATGTCCCCATCCTATTACTCGGATATGGTTACCTAAGTCCAGTCTCAGGCGGTACTACACGAACTGTTGTTACCCAAGATGCGGATATACGAGCACGTTACTTAGGCTCTCCACCATGGCAAGTCAAAGCAACAGTCAACCCGTGCAAACCCCTGAACCTTCGTTAGGGTTAGGACTCAATCAATATAACGAGATCTTTTATTCGCTGATGTCAGACAGACGAATACATCTCACTGCGATCCATCAATACGCCACCTCTGCGTACCAGCATGTCAAGTAACCAAGACAGACTACTTATTCCGACAATGCCGCAGCCATCCGGACATACGTATCCTCAAACGCTGTCTCGGCTCTGATCAGGTTTATGTCTCACTAGGTCAAGTGATCATACTGTCTTCTGCGATCTACAACACGCCGTATGATCGTCCCTATCGGTGAGACAAGAGGATACCATTGTTCACACATGTAAGATTGTTAACAGATAGGAGAAATAAACCGTTGTATACTCATTGTAATAAATGCTTTCAGTATACAAAACCCATCAATCTCCCACTTATACTCAAAGCATAACTAAGCTATTACAGAGTATACAGTCCGTCTATCTAGTCTGCTGTCTCTTTAACCACTATCAGTGGTCGGCATCCACCTCAGACCCAGCTCACGAATATGTCTTTCGTAAACTTTCTGCGGCAAGCTCTTTGTAAACGGATCAACAAGATTGTCAGCAATGTCAATCTTCTTAATCAGCACATAGCCCCTCGATACGATTTCCTGTATGATATGGTACTTTCTCTCTATGTGTTTGCTTGCCCTGTGAGACCGCGATTCCTTTGAGTTTGCCACTGCACCAGAGTTATCACAATAAATTGTGATGCTCCTCGGCAAACTCGGGATCACGCCCAACTCTAAAAGGTAGTTCCGGAGCCACACCCCCTCTTTCGAAGTGTCGGAGGCGGCGACATATTCCGACTCCATGGTGGAGTCAGCGATGCATTTCTGCTTTGAGCTCCTCCAAGATACAGCTCCACCTCCCAGGGTAAACACATATCCTGAGGTCGATTTCTTCTCATCCTGGTCCCCTTGGAAATCCAAGTCTGTATAACCCACAGGGCACAAATCCTCACTTTGATAAACTAGGCAGAAATTCCTAGTTCTTTTCAAATACTTGAGGATATGCTTTACAGCAGTCTAGTGCGCCTGCCCAGGGTTAGACTAATATCTTGCTACCATGCCAACGGCATAACAAATATCTGGCCTGGTACACAGCATCGCATACATGAGACTACCCACAGCCGAAGCATATGGTACAAGACTCATCTCATCTTTCTCCCGCAGTGTCTGAGGACACTGCCCACCAGAAAGACGAACGGCATGTCTGAAAGGTAGCAAACCTTTCTTGGCGAGTTGCATGCTGAACCGGGCTATCAGTATCCACATAGGATACCTGGGATAAGCTCAACATTCTTCTTTTACGATCTCGTAAGACCCTAATCCCAAGAATGTAGCCAGCTTCTCCCAGATCCTTCATTTGGAACAATTCGGATAGCCAAACTTTGATTTCGGACATCACTCCCTCGTTGTTTCCAAATAGGAGTATGTCATCAACGTATAGTTCAAGGAAAACCACGCTCCCACTGACACAAAGTCGGTAAACACAACATTCATTTTCCAACTGTGGAAATCCATAGGATTTAATCACATCGTTGAAACGTAAGTTCCACGACCTTGAAGCTTGCTTAAGTCCATACAAGGACTTCCTAAGCTTCCAGACAAGATGTTCTTCGCCCTTGCTTATGTAACCCTCGGGTTGCTGCATATAGATGTCCCTACCTTCTTCAAGGTAACCATTTAGAAAAGAGGTTTTGACATCCATCTGCCGGATCTCAAGGTCCAAACGCGCAGCTATGGCAAGGAGTATCCGGATGGATTTGAGCATGGCTACGGGTGAAAAGGTTTCGTCATAGTCATTGCCCTCTTTCTGACTATAACCCTTTGCTACCAGCCTGACTTTAAAATCCGTGATCTTTCCATCCGCCCCTTTCTTTCTTTTGTATACCCATTTGCACCCTATGGCCCTAAAGCCATCCGGTAAATCAGTTTTCTGGTATACATCCACAGCAGTTATGGATTCAATTTCAGAATCCATGGCGACATGCCATTTAGCAACATCCTTGTCCTGCACTGCCTCTTCGTAAGTAAGTGGGTCAGAGTCCTCATGTCCGTCTTCCAGGCTCAAGTCCGAAGACTCACCCACGAACATGTACCTTTCCGGCTGGAAAATAACTCTCCCACTACGATGAGGCATCGGAGCCGTGTCAGTAGTAGGTGCAGTGACTTGTGGTCCTGCACCTTGCATTCTCGTTCTCAATTTCTTGAAGAGCGATATCACTCCTTGACTTGTGATTACTCACATACTCGTCCTCCAAGAATCTAGCGTTGGTGCTAACAACGACTCGTTGACTCTCCGGACAGTAAAAGTAACCACCTTTCGTTTGCCTGGGATACCCTATGAACAACATTACTTTTGACCTGCTTTCTAATTTATCTGGTTCCTTCGACAGTACGTGTGCCGGACAACCCCATACTCTAAACTTGCAAAAACTAGGTTTGCGACCAAGGAATAGCTCAGAAGGCGTCTTAGGAACTGATTTAGAAGGCACCACAATAAGCACGTAAGCTGCTGTTTCCAATGCGTAACCCCAAAATGAAATTGGTAAGTTTGCATAACTCATCATTGATCTTACCATCTCTAGAAGAGTCCTATTTCTTCTTTCAGCTACACCGTTTTGTTGGGGAGTACCCGGTGCAGTCCACTGGGATGTAATCCCATTTTCTAACAAATATTGCAGGAACACGTTACCGAGGTATTCGCCACCGCGGTCAGATCACAGCGACTTGATAGTTTTCCCGACCTTCTTTTCTACCTCAGCCTTGAACTCTTTGAATTTCTCAAAGTATTCAGATTTGTAGCGAAGCAGGTAAATGTATCCGTACCTTGAGTAATCATCAATGAAAGTGACGAAGTACTCGCACCCTCCACGAGCCTGTGTGGACATCGGTCCACATAAGTCAGAATGGATCAATTCCAACACTTCCTCTGCTCGAGACTGACTAGCCTTGAATGGCCTAGTTGACATCTTGCCCTCGATGCAGGATTCGCAGACTTGATAAGGTACAGCCCGGACTAGGTCCAATGTACCGTCATCTGCAAGTCTTTGAATCCGCTTCAAGCTGATGTGACCCAGTCTCAAGTGCCAGAGATATGTAAGATCCTCATCAGAAGAAGTAAGTTTTCTCTTTCTAGGATTATCAATTACAGATGAATTACATGCAATATAAAGGACATGATTTGATCGAAGTAATATAGAGATTGTAAATCAACATCTCATAACGGATAACATTGTTACTACCAATGATAAAATCATAAAAAACAAATATCCATAAAAGTTGATAAAATTTGTCCTGCCGATAAACCACGGCCAACAAATAAACTTTAAAATGCACTTAATTCATCAAAACATAAAGAAAAGAAAACTCCATGAAGCTCCATCATAAAACATTGCCCTCATCCAGTTTGGTATCTTCTTTCCATTATTCACCAGCCTTGTCGGCATGGTCCCCTGCAAAGTACAACAACATGATCAACAAGTCAGTGCTTACAGCTCTAGCAGAGCAACAACAGACTCTAATCATGCTTACAGTTATACATGCAAATGGCATACCTTGTCTAGCTTTGTTGGCTTGACAATCTTTCCTCCAATGTCCTTTCTTACCACACCTGAAGCACCTGTCCCTGTCAGTCGCCACCTTAGGCTTTTTCCCAGCCCCACCATCCTTCACAGGTGTCTTCTTGGCCCACTTCTTAATCCCTTTCTTCCACTTCATACTTTTCGGTACAACAGAGAGATTACCATAAGTGGCCAAGGCAACCTTCTGAGGGTTCGTGACCGATTCAGCTGCCATCAAGTCATTGAGTAACTCGTTAAGAGTATACTCTTTCTCGTTCCTGACAACATTCAGTCTAAAACTCTCAAAGGACTTGGGTAGAGAGTTCAGTATGATATCGACCTTAGCCTCAGCGTCGATACCTCCACCATGCACAGTCAGTTCATCCATGAGGTGAGTCATGGTAACTACGTGGTCTCTCACTGAGGTGCCATCAGTCATTTTCTTACTCACGATTTCTTTCATGAGATTGAACCTGACAGCTCTATCAGTTTCTCCATAGGTAGCCGTCAGACTTAACATGATGTCATAGGCATCCCTATGGTGCTGATGTTGCTGCTGCAAGACTTTTGACATAGTGGTCATCATATAGCACTTGACTACATTGTTCGATTTCTCCCACTTGTTATAATAGTCTACTTCCTCTTGAGAGGACTCAGCAGTTGGCACTATGGGACGAAATACTTGCAGAACAAACATATGTTCTTCTGCAATCAGGAGGTACTCGAGATTGCGTTTCCATTCCAGGAAGTTCGGACCAGTTAGAGTGTTTTGTGCGAGAATGTTGATCACATTAGACATAGACATATCTGAACTAGTAAAGAATCTTAAATAAGAACATACATGTTGAACTTTGAAAACAAATGCATTGAAAACCTTTTAATAAATCAAATACAAATGTTTTCTACTAACTGCCCAAGAGTTCCCACCGCAAGCTACACTCGTAGACGTTTACGATGTCACCCTCAACCAGAACTGCGGGTTTTAAACCCCAATCCATTTAATTTCACTACCATGTC
>JAPKLW010000896.1:288429-315310 GCA_026898455.1 Plectranthus barbatus | reverse complement strand
TATTTCCGCTGCGTAACGTTATACACTCTGATAAACCGGGACCAACACCAAGTGATCAAGAATGAGGACAACGCTCTAAGCTATAGTATATCATACGAGTAAGCTGGCACAGACAACTTGCAAAGACAAAGAAAGGGGAGGAAAACACAAGTGCTACTGGTCATAGGGATAAATGAGGTGAGAGAATCCACACACCCCATATTAATGTAGAGACAAAACTACTCTTGAGCACATGCTTAGCAATAAGTAGCCATTAGTACAACCAACTGCTTTTAACCGCTAAATAGTAGAAACCACAAAGTTTAGACTGAAACTTTTATCTGTTTGAATGATTAGTAGTTGATAGAGTGAAGAACCATGTCCCTTGATGGACACACATTCCCTAAAAAACTAAAAAAAGGTGACAGTAAAGAAAAAATGAAAGTCGCGAGAAACATAAATAATTTGTGATATAATTTAGTGTCCGAGTTTAACACAATGGTGTCAAAGATAGTAAAACACAAAAGTTTGACACACGCAAAACAGAGTATTTTAACACAAGCGGAAGCTAAAAAGTTTAACAAAGCGGAATTAATTTTTCGAAGGTTTATAAATCATAAACCCTCGAGAGCCACACGGCAAAATAGTTTTCACGTATTTAAACAAAGTTTTTACCAGTGAAGAACAAAATACTAAACGAGATAGAAATTTTCCTAAGTTCACTCCTTAGAAAAATTCCTACGAAAGCAACCAAACACAAAATCACACGATACAATCCAATTACTCCTCCACCGTAGGTTTCACTCTCCGGAGATGGATTCCACAACTCGATTGTAATCTTCGTGAACTTGGTGAATGATTGGAGAAAGACGATTCAACCTAGAGAACTCGTATGGATGTGTCTAACCTCTGAAACTCTAAGTCTCTAGTCTTCTTCGTCTCATATTTATAGAACTTGGAGCACACGAGCACTTCTTCCACTACTTGGCAATGGATCGTGTCTTCTTCCATGTATTTACCTGTTCATACAACAAAAATGAACTCCCACAAACTCACGTGGGGAAAAATAAAGATGTAGAGGTGCTCCCTGTTATTTAGGAACAAGAATAACTACCTAGAATAATAGTATAAAGGATATAATTAATAATATATACTTAATAAAGATAATATATTCGAAAACCTAATAAATAGGACCTGTAAAAATGTCATTAAACAGATAAGTATAAGTTTCCTATAAAATAGGAGTTAGTTGTAACAAACAGATTCGGAACTTTGACATTGAAGAGTCAAAGTTGTAAGCATATAAGGTTTGACATTAACCTGTCAATGCGAGTAAGTTTGACAACCTTGTGTCAAACTTACATATTCGCATATTCGTACTTCACAATTTGTTTCCTAGCTGAACATGAGAGTAAGTCCAATCTAAGAGAAGGCTCCAAAAATATTGAATTGTCAAATTTAATAACTATATAAATAAAGAATAGAACAAATTTCTGATGGAATTTAATTGAAATATAAGTAAAGAACAAGTAGGAGAGAAAATCAGTAATTGTTACACACAAATAACCGCGTAATTAACACTCTCTATTCTTATAATGCACCAAATCCCAATACCGCCATCAAAAGTCGAAAAGTGCCCTAGGATTTTGAAGAAGATCGAGAAATGGTTTAATGGACTAACAAAGAAAGTTTATCAAGCTATAAGGCTAGTAGTAACCTGCTAGCCTCCCTCATTTGCCTAAGTTGTGCTCTAGTTATAGAAAGAAAGTGAACATTAACCTTCTAGCCTCACAAGCTTTAGTATCCCTCTTTCATATTTCATATTGTCAAAATTTTAAAATTAGATGGCAAAGAAGCTTCAATGCATAAACAAGCATTCAAAGAAAAAAAGGGAAAAAATGAACCCACAATTTTCTTTTTTCCTACCAACAGAATAGTCCCACTTCGATCAACAACATGTAAAAAATGCATGGATCACTGACATAAGGCCACATATATTTGTCTACAATCAATATCTATCATAATATACGACTTTCATAAAAATGCTAAATCAAACACTGGGAAAAAAGAATCTTTGAGCAGAACGCACGGGCCACTGGTCACAAGGGTTAAATTTAAACACGAAATAGTAAAATACCAATAGAGAAAATTCAAAACATACCATAACTCATAGAGATGGACAAATAGTCGAATAGTTTTTGGTACCCTGTTGATCACTCTTTTTTTTATAATGATTTTTTATAGTGTAGTGACAAGTTAATATTATCGATCCCACGGAGATTGTAATAGCGAACACCTCATGTACTGAACCATTTGTTTTCGGTTTGTTGTCCAAGTAAACAGAATTTTAAAAGGGTTTTGGGATTTAAAACTAATTTTGCAAGAAAATTAAATTAAAGCAAGTAATTAAATAGGTTTTGAAAACTTCTTGAGAAAAGTTCAGATTCCAGGGCAAGTTCATGTCAAGGATAGCATGCAAGGGAATTTCATCGATCAATTTAAGATAAAGATTTGGTGGAACATCAGGAAAGTATTACAAATTCCAGGCTTTGGCAATTCATAAAGTAGATTATCAATTTCCTATATCCTCTCAGTCTCTAGGAAAATTAACAACTCCTCAAAACATCAGATTTATTCCTATGGATCTAATTCCTCTTTTCAGACATAATTAAAATCCATATTAAAAATTCTTAAATCCATTAATCAATTTTCACTTTGCAGTCTCAAATTAATTAATTATGAAAACCTAATTAAATGGCCAATTTAATCGGATTTGAAAAAGCACAAGAATTATTAAACCAATTAAAAATATTGATCGATTTAATCACCTAAACATGCATCCAAGACAATCACATAAGCCCTAGAATCTGAATAAGGATTTACCTACACATATTCATGTTAAACATAATCATGAAAGGATAAAACCTGTAATAAAACTTCATAGAGAAAACAAGCCTTGATATTGCATCCAATCTTTAAAGGTTCGAGTCCAATCTCACCACAAAGCAAAAGCAACTCAAGAACAAGAAAAACTATAGGGTTCAAGTCTCGAAAACAGCATGAATGGCAAAAATCGCCTAAATAGAATAATATATACTAGGTTTAAATTGTCCCAATATGGAAATAAATTAAAAACAGCAACTTTCAATTTCCCGACCCGAATTTCGATCGACACCACGCCTGTCCATCGAAATGGGTACTTCGAACTCGATCCTTCCAAAGCTATGTTGATTCTTCACGTCGAACCTCCCGGTCGGTCGATTTTCATCCTGTCGACCGCTCTGAACTCCACTGAACTCTCGATTCTTCACCTGCCTCTGTTTCGATCGACACAATGTCTGTCGATCGACACAGAGGACTTCACCACACGACTCTTTTTCTCACTTAGCCAATTTTTTCTCTAAAAACCTGTATTTTTCAGCATGACAAGCAAATTAGGTACAAAAGTCATGCGATGCTCAGAATTCAAAGTAAACACATCCTAAATCTATCAAAACAACGAGAAAATCCATATATAAGTGAACGAAATAGCGCACTTATCACCTGTCAAGCCCGAACTATAATCTTTCTCTGCCCTGTCACTTATTATATTATAACAACTCCGATGGAGAAATTGCAAGGATGGAGAGATGGCGTAGAGTAGAGAGAAGAGAAGAAAAGAAACAATGACAAAAAATAAAGGACCAATATGAAGATATGAGGGTTGAGCATAGAAAATGAAAGAAAAGATTGTGAAAAATGGCGAGGAGCATTGAGGAGGAGAAGATGAGGGTTGCACCTCAAGAAGAAAATAGGGCTTGGAGATTTCAATCAATAAAAGAGTGTTTTTAAATATTTTTTTTAATACTTAATTTTATATTTTTTTTAGACTTTTACTAATGATAGAATGTAGTGCCCGAATTTACTACTATAACAAAAAAATATTACTATACAAAATCACTAGCATTTATTGCAGTGTTAAAGCAATATGAAATAAACTGTCACAAGCCTTTTTTTTTAACTTGTGAGTACCTTACTAAAAGTATGACACTGCTACAAACAATAATACTGCAATGTTAAAGTGATGTCCAAGTTTAATTGAAATGTGTTAGTGTTAAAGATACAAGAAACTTTAACACGTAAGCACATATGAAGTACACAACGGATTTAAAATATTTTCTGGGATTTATTTCTAAACCCCAGAGTGCCTCACGGCTAAAATGGTTTCACTATGGAAAACGAGTTTACACAGTAAAATGAAAATACAAAATAATATTGAATTTCTTCTTGGTTCACTCCCTTGAAGAAATTCAACAAAAGCTCACTAACTACACAACACAAAACAAAACTAAAAGCTCCTCTACCGTAGGATTCACTCTCCGGAGATAGATTCCACCTTAATCTTGTTGACCTTGTACTGAATAATTCGTGAGGGTGAGAGACCGAACACTTGAAGAACTTCTTGGAGAAAATTTTGATAATCTAGGTCGTCCAAAATCTTCAATCCTTCGAATCTCTATTTATTCAAGCTGTTTGGAGTGCACGATCTCATTGGCCACGTTTTCAGTCGTGGCCCTGATCTCTTCCCACGTCCACCTGCTTTGTTGCACGTCCTTGAAGCTCCACTAAGCTCACGTGGGGTGGTTTTGAGTTGTGGGGGCACTCCCATTATTTACCTATAAGATAAAATAGAAAATGATAGTAATATAAGGTTAGGAACAATAATATACACGATCCCTGATATTTAGGATCTAAGAAAAACCGAAATTAGGGTTTAGATACACGTCCCTAAAAAATAGGGAACGGTTGTAACCGCCAAGATTTGGCAGGGAAGGATAAGTTTAACACTAGGGTGTTAAAGTGTCAGTGTTAGACTTTGGAAAAGTCTAACACTGGCACCTTTACAAAAGTGTCAGTGTTAGTCTTTGGAAAAGTCTAACACTGGCACCTTCAACTAACATGACATATTAAATATATTGGAGGGAAATTATTTACATCAAAATTAAAGTTTCCCTCTTTTATTTTCTTATTTAAGGATATTTTTTCTGACACATTATATTCACTATTAGGTAAAATGCATATTAAATTTGTTTCTATTTTTTAATAAAAAATTATTTTTATTATGCATTTAACACAACTTTTTCACGATAGTTGTCATAATAGATATAATATTATTACATTTTTTTATGCATGTTAGGAAAAGGGTGTCACTATAGGTCAAATTTGTAGTAGTGTCATCTTTTTTGAAAACATTGGGGGTGTCAGTCAGACTCCTTTGAAACTTCTTCAGCTTCACTTTCTTCCTACGACTGATAGAGTGATTTTTGTACTCTTTCTTCAAAGTTTCTTCAAAAATCCTTTCGGATCTCCTCTCAGGCATCTTTCCCTCAATTTGTTGGACAACATCAGAGATCAACTTGAGATTTCCTGGTTGATCGGCGTCGATCGGGAATCCTTCCTGACCACGCAGCACAAAGCGAAGTGGGGGCTCATGTAGAACTTCAGATGGGTTCTCTCCGGTGATTTTTAGAGGTAGGTCTTCGAAGGATTTAGAGGACTGAGTGGTTGAATTTGAGTTGAGGAAGGGTTCCATCAAGATCCTCTTGGTTTCTTCATCAAACGCCTTGTCTGATTCCTCAATAGAAGGCATGGAAGGTGAGGTAGGGTTCACTGATTTTGTGGGTGAGGAGTGAGAGTCGGCGGTTGTTTCTTTCGGCATGGATTCTGAAGCGAGTGAGGGTGAGGGTTGAGGGTTCAGAGGTTATTGGCGGAGTAGATTCGGAGGTGGGTGGTTGAGGAGTTTCAGTAGAGATAGGCGGAGTGATTTTTTGAGAGAGAGAGAGAGAAGTCGAAAGATTTGTGTGGAGGAGAGGGTGCTTTGGAGAGTGTGTGATTGATGTGAATAGTGGCCTGCAGAAAAACAATTAAGTAGAAAGAGGGGGTGAAACAATAACACCGAAAATAAAGGGATTAACATAATTTAAACACCTAAAAGATAAACTAGAAAGAATAAACTAATTACTAAAAACTAGGATAAAATTTGAACTATACTAGGTTAATTAAAATTTGAAAACCTTAAAACTCGCAACAACTAAAAACAAATATACAGGAAAAAAATAAATCTGGAAAAAGATTTAAAGTATGATGACTGTTACCTAGTTTGACACTGGACGGTCAAAGTTACAAACTGTCGATAAAAACATTTTCATTACTCCTTCCACAAAGATTGTGTGCCTAATCACATCCAATCTTTAGTACTAGATGAGAATCAAAAGAAATCAGCCCATTAATTTTTCAAATAAACTTTGATTCCACATGGTTAGAGTTCTAGCAACATTCTGTCCACAGTACTTTAGTTATTTTGAAAAATAAATAGGTCACAATCGCCAAGTTTTATAACTTTGAGATTTCGCCCTTGTATCTCTCAGTTTTATAACCTGGACAAATAATCGACAAAGTAAACACAAACTTTAACATCCCAGGGTCAAAGCGAGACAAGCAGTCACATTCTGCCAAACCTTTTAGAGATCTTCTCAAGTATGAGAATCTCTCAAAGTCAAGAGCTTTTGTGAAAATATCTGCAATTTGTTCTTTTGTTGACACAAACTTTAAAGTAATCAAACCTTTTTCAACCAAGTCTCGAATAAAATGGTGTCTTATATCTATGTGCTTAGTGCGTGAGTGTTGAACAAGATTTTTAGCAATTTCAATAGCACTAGCATTATCAGACAAGAGTGTCAGAGTTTCAGAAGGTAAACCGTAATCCTCTATCATTTGCCTCATCCATAGAAGTTGAGTGCACCCACTAGCTGCTAAGATGTATTCAACTTCAGTTGTTGATAGTGAGATGCAGTTTTGTTTCTTGCTAGACCATGATACCAGGTTTGCACCAACTAGGAATCCTCCGCCACTTGTGCTTATTTTGTCATCCACATCATCTGCCCAGTACGCGTCACTATAACCTGTAATGTTAGGGCCAGATTATTTTGTGTACCAAAGTCTCAGATTAGGAGTGCCAGAGATATACCGGATTATCCTTTTAACAGCTTTGAGGTGTGACTCCTTAGGGTCAGACTGGTATCTAGCACATACACCAACACCAAAAAGAATATCTGGACGACTAGCAGAAAGATTTAGGAGACTTCCTATCATGCTTCGGTAAAGGGTAGGTTCAACTTTGACACCAGAACTATCCCTACACAGTTTAGCACTACTTCCCATAGGTGTTTTCGTATGTTTAGCAGTATCTAGACCAAATCTCTTAACAATACCTAAAGCATACTTAGACTGAGATATAAAGACTCCATCTTGACGTTGCACAATCTGCAAACCTAAAAAATAATCCAATTGTCCTACCATACTCATCTGAAACATGTTTGACATGTTGGTGACAAACTCATCAATAAGTTTGACATCAGAAGCACCAAACACAATATCATCCACATAAATTTGAGCAATAATAAAACTATTTCCTAAATGTTTAATAAAGAGGGTATTATCAGTATTACCTCTTACAAACCTCAGATCCAATAGAAATTCGATGAGTCTAGCATACCATGCACGAGGGGCTTGTTTTAAGCCGTAGAGAGCCTTTTTGAGTTAGTAGACATGATCAGGCTTTAACAGATCTTCAAACCTTTTGGGTTGCTCGACATAGGCTTCCTCTTCCAACACAATGGTGTCAAATATAACAGAATAAAAAGTTTGACACACGAAAGTCAAAGTAAAAAGGTTAAAAGAGTTTGACACAACAAAAATTATTTTTCGAAGGTTTATAAATCATAAACCCTCGAGAGCCACACGGAAAACAATTTTCACTATTCAAAACAGTGTTTTTACAAGTGAAGAACAAAATACTAAACAAGATAGAAATTTTCCTAAGTTCACTCCTTAGAAAAATTCCTACGAAAGCAATCACACACAAAACTACACGATACAACCCAACTGCTCCTCCACCGTAGGATTCACTCTGCCGAGATGGATTCCACAACTCGATTGTAGACTTCGTGCACTTGATGAATGATTGTAGAACTATTCAGCCTAGAGAGCTCGTATGAATATATGTCTAACCTCTACGTCTCTTATCTTCTTCGTCTTCTATTTATTTGTTTTGGAGCACACGTACAAGACTTCCACTACTTTGCAGAGGAACGTGTCTTCTTCCACGTCTTTACCTGTTCATACAACAAAAATGAACTCCCACTAACTCACGTGGGGGTAAATAAAGATGTAGAGGTGCTCCCTATTATTTAGGAACAAGAATTAAAAATAGAATATAATAAGATATAGTTAATAAACATAATATATTTGAAACCTAATAAATAGGATATGTAAAAACGTCACTAAATAGATAAATATACGATTCCCATAAAATAGGAGTTAGTTGTAACAAATAGATTCGGATAACTTTGATCTGTTAGAGTCAAAGGTAAGCAGATAAGGTTTGACATGTGAATGTCAGAGTTAAACAGTAAGGATAAGATTAGCACCGAACTGTCAAAGCGAGGTAAGTTTGACAAGATTGTGTCAAACTTACTTATTCACACTTCACATAATTTGACTAGTTTGATTTAGAATAATTATTTGACTGATTTGGTTAGTAAAATTTTAAACTACAACTATTGATTTAACCGATACTCCATTCTTTAAATCGGTCAAACCGAACCATACACACCCTAATTCAAATAATTCTATTAAACTCAAACTCATAATTTATTATACACAAGTAAAATAGTTAAATCATTTGTGTCTCGAGTTCAAATGGTGTCTCGAGCTCATTATTCTTTTACATACATAAAAACTAAATAGTTCTCCCATTGAATGGACTCTCATTGCTAGTTATATTACTATCTATTTCATTGTTAGTCCAAATCCATTGATGGGTTTACCCTTTCTTTATGGGCTTGAAATTGAATAGAACTAATTAAATCAAAATACCACCACTTAGTTTACATTCTCAATAATAATAAGTTTACATTTATATTCATATATCAAATATTTATAGTCGAGATGTATGTTCTAACAAGTATTGCACATTTGTGAGTTGACTCAAATGAGCATTATTTTTAAATGTCCAAGACAAACCCTACTAGTGAAGAACTTGACCATATTCCATAACATGAAATAATTGATTGGATAAAAATAAAATAATGATTTAATAGAAGAAGAGCGAAAAAAACGTAGCATCTTCATTATTCTACAAATTATGAAGTATCTTCTTTGACTAGTATATAATACTATTAGAGAGAAGAAAATGGCATATTAATGTAAGCAGATTTTCCACAAGATACAAAATGGAACATCAAATGATGATGCAACGAAATGCATACTTGATAAATCATTCATGTTGCATTATACGTTGTTTATTTCATCATACTTAGATTGGACGCGCAAAATACAAACTATGACAATAAATAGAATTAATGCTTTTTCACTTCAAACATGATACTTTTACTAGAATTTGAAACATAAAGCATACATGCCTCTGAATTAAATATAAATTGGTGAACATAAATTTTGGTTAGCTTAAATAATGAGGAAAATCACAAAATACTCATTATGTCTTATACACATAAAAATATTCATTTCTGTCTCTTGTTCAGGGTGCAGTGCTAGAAGCACTCTACCTATGATCAATAGGTCATGAGTTCGAGCTTTCATAGGGACATGTAGGGTGTGTGTGTTTAATTAATGTTAATTTTTTTTTAAAAATACCCATTGCTTATAACACATCATAAAAATACCTAAAAGTACATTTGTCTGCCAAAATTTGTTAAATTCAAATTTTCAGGTGTCCTTTTCAGAAAAAAAAATGAATTTTGAATTTTATTAGTCTAATTAGACATTATTCTCAATTTTTCTTTAAGTAATTTTATTGTTTACAAAATAAAATTTTGAAGAAAAGATCTTGACTAAATTTTAAAAAAATTAAATGTTTGTTGGTATGAACTGCAATAATGAGGTAGGAATAAGGTAATTAAATGAGGTGAGAATGAGATTAAATGAGGTAGGAATGTGGTAGGAATCAGGTCTGAATCGGGTCCAGATTCTGACCCGATACAAACCGGTTCAGACCTGATTCAGACCCAATTTTGACCCGGGTCAGAACTGGTCTGTATCGGGTCAGAATCTGGACCCAATTCAGACCTAATTCCTACCTCATTTATTATTTTTGTTTCATACCAACAAACATTTTAAATTTATTTTTATTGATTTTATTAATATTTTATTTCAAAAATTATTAAATATATATTTTTGGTCATGATATCATCATCATAACATCAATAATTGCATCGATTTCCACATAAAACAAATTCCCATTTAAAATTTTGTACTTTTGAATATTTTTGTAATGTGTTATAAAAAGTGGGTATTTTTAAAATGTGTTTTATAAAATTGGGTATTTCAAAATATTTTCACTTAAATAATTAGGAAGTGATCCCTTGGGTTAATTGGGAGTGTTGTGAGTATAAATAGGATGTCAATCTAGTGCAAAATTTATGGGTTGATTAGATTAAATCGAATAGTCCTAAACCTCATCCGGCTAAGCCACAAAATCCAACGGATCGATCTTTTATTTACAATTTTTTTTATCATAATTATAGTATAAGCTTTTAATGTTCAAGATCATGTCTTACTTAAGTTTTAAGGTATATAATTGTATTTTTTACAAATAATTTTAAATAGATAACTAAATTCTTAGAGTTATTTAATCAATAAGTTAAACACATAATATTTATAACATAAAAAAATAATATATTCATAATATTTAAAGATGAATACATAAAGATTGTAATATATTTTGGATTTTTTTATAAAATAGAATAAACATTTGTATATTATTTTAATATTTAGATATTAAAAGAGAGAGAAAAAATGTTTAATGACATAAAATGATCTTACAAAATACTTCCTCCGTCCACTTATTAAATTGGGCGTTCCAATTGTCACATTTTTTAGAATAATAATTTTTTCACATTCAATAATAAAATATTAATTTCACTTATATTCAATGTTCTTGATTTTCATGCTGACAATTCTTTTAAGATGGAGGTAGTATTAAACGTAAAAATTATTTATGAATTCATTAACTTGGAGTGAGTCTGAAAACCGAAAAGTTAAGACTAGGGACAAAACTTTTTATAATGATTTAATTGAATTTAATAATCTTCAATTTAATAAAACTAATTTACAATTTGATGGACTAATATGATTGACATTCTCATACATAAGCAGCAGTCTATTTTTTTTTTTTTTTTTTTTGAGAACAATAAGCAGCAGTCTATTGCACAAAAAGAAATGGCACGAATAGACAGATTACCTCTAATTAAAAAGTGCTGTCGGTATTTCCAAATGAAAAAGGCATTAACTTTTCCAAAGTTTCAATTTACCCACATTCATGCTGCTTTTGTAAGTAATTATGATGGATTATCATAATAAAGAGAGTTAATCAGTTTTAGCATTGTTATAAAATTTGTTCACGTTAGAATTAGGGTTGTAATGAATCAAATTGTTCGTGAGCTATTCGGATCTCGACTCAATAAAAGCTTGTTTAGAGAAGCTCATTTATTAAATGAACCAAACTTGAGCATCATAGTATTCGACTCATGTGCTTGTAAGTAAGCTTGTTAGCTAAAATTAGTAAGAAATAAAAAAAAATTAATTTTATAAAAGTTGATTGGGCTTGAATATTTGCCGTGAAAATTAAGTTTATTGATGCAAGTATATATAAAGGTTACAAAGATATGAAAAAGATCTAAAAGATATACACAAACCCTAGATATACATATCTATATCCATCTATAATATATGAGATTGTAATCTCCTTAATACCCCCCTCAAGCTTGAGTTGGCAACTGGACTATTCAAAGCATGTCTCGAAAGAACTCGAACAAAGGACGTGTTAAAGACTTGGTGAAGATGTCAGCCACTTGTTGTTCGGAAGAGACGTGCGTCGTCACGAGCTTAGCATCTTGGACTAATTCACGAACGAAGTGATAATCAATATCTAAGTGTTTAGCACGTTTGTGAGCCACAGGGTTTTGTGTGATAATTATCAAGCTGTTATTGTCACAGAACAAAGTCGGCGGATCAGAAAGCGTGACTTGAAGCTCAAGTAGGATGGATGCAATCCACTGAATTTTGGCCGTCATGTTTGCCATGGCACGGTACTTGGATTTGAAGCTTGAACGAGCGACTATTGGTTGCTTCTTAGCACTCCATGACACCAAATTTCCTGCAAAATAAATAGCATAAGCATAGGTGGAACGCCGTGAATCCGGGCAACGAGCCCAGTCAGCGTCTGAATAGGCGAGCAAATTGCGAGCAAAATTCCGAGAAAATGATAAACCAAGAGATAAAGTCCCCTTAATATAGGGAAGAATTCGTTTAACAGCTCCAAAATGTTCGAGTGTGGGCTGCTATAAGAATTGATTCACAGGATTCACTGCATAAGAGATATTGGGACGTGTAATAGTAAGATATTGCAGAGCACCAGCCACGGATTGATAACGTGTAACGTTGTCGAATGAATCACCGTTCGAAGAAAGAGAAATGCCGTGGGAAGAGGAGTGGAAACTGGTTTGCGATCTAGAAGGTCTGTGCATGATAGAATGTCCGTCGCATACTTGGCTTGAGAAAGAAATAAATCATCATCCGTGTATGTAACTTCCAAACCCAAGAAGTAACTTAAACGTCCCATATCCTTTATGGCGAACTCAGATTGCATGCGATTAAAAAAACTCAAAATATGAGAGGAGCTATTCCCAGTGAGAATGATATCATCAACATAAACAAGGAGAAAAAGAATAGAGCTACCTTGATTATAAATAAACAGAGAGGTGTCCGCGCGACTGCATGAGAATCCTAGTGACAATAAGAAAGAACTTAGAAGATGAAACCAAGCGCGTGGGGCTTGTTTAAGCCCGTAAAGTGCCGTAGATAAGTGACACATAAAATCAGAACGAGAGGCATCAGTGAAGCCCGGTGGCTGCTTCACATATACGGGTGAAGATAAGACACCGTTTAATAATGCATTCTTGACATCTAGCTGGTGAAGAGGCCAACCACGATGAACGGCAAGAGATAAAATAATACGGACGGTGACGCCTTGACAACAGGGTTGAAGGTGTGTGAGAAGTCCATACCCAAAATTTGAGAGAAGCCTTGAGCGACAAGACGAGCTTTGTGTCGTTCTATAGAACCATCGGAGTAGAACTTTGTGCGGAATACCCATTTTGATCCCACAATATTCATGTTCGGAGGTCGCGGTACAAGACTCCATGTATTATTCTGATGTAAAGCACGCATTTCTCCGGACATGTCAGCACACCATACAGGATCCTTAATGGCAGTTTTATAGCTCCGAGTAAGGCTTGATGCAGCACCGTGTTGGCATAGAAGGCGATGTAGCGAGGCTTAAAAATCTTGGCTCTGGCTCGTGTAACCATGGGATGAAGAGGCTGCGGAGCCTGCTGCTGAGCAACAGGAGGAGAGGCTGGTGCCGCATCGACCGACTGAGGCGGAAAAGGAGGCTCGACAAGCAGTGGCGCAGTACCGTCATTGGTCGGGCAGAGAGAGCATGGCGCGTGAGATGCAGGTGGTGCTACAGCCGATGCCTCGGATATAGGAGCAGGAGGCATGGCTACTGAGCCCTGAGAAATAGGTTCGACAAAAGACAAAATATAAAGTTGATATAAAAGCATACCATCAGTCGAGCGAGCCAAGGGAAATAGATCCTTGTCAAAACGGGTGTGTCTAGTGATGTAAACCTTCGAAGTAGTAGGATCCAGACACTTGAAACCCTTGTGACGTGAGGAATACCCAACATAAACACAAGGAATGCTGCGGGGAGAGAATTTGTTCGCAGCATAGTCGTGGAGGCAAGGATATACGCGATATCCGAAGGGATGGAAGTTCCTATAATTAGAAGGAGAACCATAGAGAACCTGAAAAGGAGAAAGTCCATCCAAGGGAACAGCTGGAAGTCGATTAATAATATATGTATCAGTAGAAAAAGCATCAACCTATAAATGAAGCGGAAGATTAGACTGAAATAGTAATGTAAGACCCATTTTAGTGAGATGTCGATGTTTACGCTCCGCACGACCATTCTGAGCAGGCGTGTATGGGCAACATAAAATGTGATGAATTCCCTTTGCGTGGAAAAAATTACGAACTGCATGATTAGTGAATGTCGTCCCACCATCGCTTTGAAAGTGTTTGATGGTAGCTGAAAATTAATTTTCCACTAATGGCACAAAAACCTTTAGATGTGAAAAGAAATTAGATTTCCGAAACAAAGGATAAAACCACATAAATCGACTGTAATCATCAACAAAAGTCACATAATAACAATAGCCAACAGAAGAAGTAACAGGCGCAAGGCCCTATAAGTCACAGTGAATAAGATCTAAAACACAAGAAGATCATTTTTCATTTAATTGAAATGGTAAACGAGCACTTTTAGCACGTTGACAAGGAGAACAAAGTAGTGGTTTAGGTAAACATGAACTAACTGAAATATGTCCTTGTTTGCATAACATAGAAATAGAATCAAATGACACGTGGCCAAGACGACTATGCCACAACTCGAAAGATGCTCGTAGAACATTGTCTTTGAGCTGAGAAAGAAATGATTGCTGAAAGTGATCAAGGGTGTATAGACCTGCATTGCGACGACCTCGGGCGAGAATTTTCTTTGTGTGTTGGTGCTGAATGGTGAAATACTTATTAGAGAACAAAATATCAACTGGATACTCGGAAGTTAATTTACTAATAGATAGCAACTTCTTGGTTAAAGATGGAACAACCAAAACATCAAGAAGTTTAAGAGAAACCGAAAATTGTGAGGAACCAATATGAGAAATAGGTAAAATAGCACCATTACCGACGACTACTTGATCGGAGCTGGAGTACGTTTGTGCGGTGTCAAGGCTTCCAATATCAGGAGTCATATGAGCTGAGGTGCCTGTGTCGACAAACTAATCCGAGGCGGTGGCCGGAGAAACCGAACAATTAGATAGAAAGGCCTCAACAAGACTAGCCGTAAGAGCTTGCGAGTAGCGATCAGGACAATAGGTAGCATAGTGGCCGTCTTGACGACATATCTGGCATCGAGGCGGATAGCGATTGTTAGATCGTTCGCGGCTGTGCTTTGAATTATTTGAAGAATTAGGGCAAGAGCTGCTAGAGTTGCCGGAGCCACGACCGCGCGACGAAGAAGAATTACTTGGCTGATTTTGCCCATAAAATGCAGCCGGGGAGACAGAGCTAGATTTCAAAGTCGTGAAAAATAGAAAAACTTTCCACCTTGGATACGAGATCGTGAAAGGACGGAAGATGAGTAAGAGCCATTTGCATAATAAAGAAAGAAGAAAAGCAGGGCCAAGGCCACGAAGAAACCAGTGCGCCTTATCTGTGTCATCAACGAGGCGACCAATGGCTGCCAATTGATCACAAATGGATTTAAACTCCTTGGCGTAGTCGGAGACGGAGTGGTTGCCACGCTTGATAAGTTGCAGATCATCCTTGAGGCATAGCTCGTGCGTCTTTGACTTGTTGCTGAACGCCACGTCCAATGCCGTCCAAACGACATGATAGGTCGAACAGCCGAGGACCTCAACCATGGCCTCCCTAGACAGAGTCGACAGCAGCAAACTGAGAAGTTTCTTATCTTGATGATGTCAATATGCATAGGCCGGATTTGACGAAGAAGTACCAGTCGGGGAGGAGAGAGTCGCCGATGGAGGGTTAACAAAGCCATCCACATACCTCATGAGATCTTGGCAAGTGAGAAGCGGCACGACTTGGGAACGCCATAGCAGAAAGTTCGACGAGGATAACTTGATTGTTATCATATAGACAAGCATCGAAAGCGGAAGAGAATCAGACTCCGGAGCCATGGCTGTGTGCGAGAGGTGAAAAGCGGGCGGCGAGAAGGAAAGGTAGCGCCGCGGAAGACGTGCGACAAGAAGAAAGGGTAGCACACGAGGGGGAGTAGTAGGATCGTATCAGGCTGATACTATGATAGGGTTTGAATATTTGCCGTGAAAATAAAGTTTATTGATGCAAGTATATATAATGGTTACAAAGATATGAAAAAGATCTAAAAGATATACACAAACCCTAGATTTACATATCTATATCTATCTATAATATATGAGATTGTAATCTCGTTAATAAAAGTAATACTCCCTTCGTCTCGGATGAATTGTCCACTTTACTTTTGGCACAATAACCAATGTGAGTAGAGATAAAAGAAATTAATATTCTATTAATGAGTGTGTATTCATTTTCCATTTTAGGTAAGTGGACAATTAAATGAGACGAACAAAAGAGGAAATCTGGATAATTGAAGTGGGAAGGAGGGAGTATCTTTCATGAATTAAGAGCAACAATAATGATCAATCTTTTGAATAATGAGAAAATTTATAATTTGAGCATGAATATGATATTGACTTTGAAATAAATAACTTTTTCTTTCAAAATAATAATTAATATTTTAAATGTATTCTAAATTTAGAAAGTTCGTTTATGCTCGATTAAGGCTCAATAAAGTTTATGAACTTCAAAATGTTCGACAAAAAAAGCTTAAAGCTCGACTCGATACTACTCAACTCGACTTGGTTCGATTACACCCCTAGTTTGAATAATAACTTTTGCATTAGCAGTTTAAGCGTAGTTTAAGCAATTTTGAAGTAGTATCTAATTTAATTAATTTATTCAATATTTTTAATTTCAAACATATAATTATCAGTAAGCATCCTTCTTAAGAATATCATCTCAGTTCTAACTTTTAATGCAATGTTATTGTAAGATTTTCTCACCAAATTTAGTATTTTCATTGCTATTTTATTAAAAAAAAATTTGTTTGAATTGAAATTACAGTAATATAAAAACTTTTTGATCAAAAGTCGTCGGCAATCGTTCTTACTGATTCAAAAAAAGCTTTTAGCAAGTTATTATCTTCTTGTTCAAGAAGAGGATGGTTGTTTATTTTAAAAAACATCGTAATAATTATATGGAGCAAAACGTTTGTCCATTTTCTTTTTTTTGGAGTATAAGATAATATTATTCGTTAATAATAATCACCATAATTTTTATTGATATTTTCATGAGAATATATAGAAAAACAAAGAGAGAAATTAGGAAACCCTAACTACATATTGTATTTAGAAGGAAAGGATAGAAACAAAAGATATCACACCCCTCAAGCAAGAAGTCGGAATATTGTTGACTCGAAGCTTGTGTCTGAAATACTCGAACAATGGGCAAGCAAGAGCCTTGGTGAACACATCCACGATTTGATCTACATAAATTAATAACAAATTCGGTCTTCAATTTCCCAGCCTGAACCAGCTCACGAACAAAGTGAAGATCGATTTTTGATTTATTTTTTTGCGCGCTTATGAACGATTGGATTCTGACTGAGAAAGATAGCACTTGTAGTCACAGTAAAGATGTGGAGGTCGAGGAAGCGGCATCCGAAGCTCGTGAAGAAGAGAACCAAACAGAAAACCTCAATAGTAGTGTTAGGAAGAGCTCGGTACTAAGATCACAACTTGAGCGAGCCACGGTGGGTTACTTTTTCGCACTCTAGGATACCAAATCTCTTGCAAGAAATATTGCATAGCTGTATGTGGAGCGCCCAATGTCGGGACAGGTGGCCCAATCAACGTAGGAGTAAGAGACTAAGTCGCACGCCGTGCTGCGAGAGAAGGAAAAGCCAAATCAAAGAGAGCCTTTTATGTAACGCATGATTCTTTTCACAGCTTGCATGTGGTCTGATGCTGGAGCATGTAGGAACTGACTGGAAACATTGACAGCGAATGAGATACCCGGTCGAATGATAGTGAGATACTTCAGGGCACCGACAAGCAATCGATATTGAGTAATATTAACTAACGGGACTCCGGAGACCATAAGATTATGACCGGTCGGTTAAGGAGTTGCAACAGGTTTAGCATCCAGTAAGTCCGAGCGAGAGAGGATATCTTGTGCGTACATAGCCTGAGAGAGAAAAAGACCATTTTTCAGTGTAAGAGACTTCAACCCTAAGAAATAACTCAAGCACCCCATGTCCTTAATAGCGAATTCCGAATGCATTTTAGACAGAAAATCACTTAAATGAGTGGAGTTGTTACCGGTGAGGATGATATCACCAACGCATACAAGTAAGTATAAGAGAACAAACTTGTGAGAGAAGATGAAAAAGGACGCGTCAGCTCTACTGCAAGAGAAACCCAAGCATAAGGGGAAGTCACTGAGGCATTGAAACCATGCTCTCGGGGCTTGTTTTAAGCCGTAAAGCACCTTCTTCAAGCGACAAACATAATTGGGAAGATGAGGATCAGTGAAGCCAGGCGGTTGTTCCATATATACAGGTGTGGAAAGAAGACACTTTAGGGATGCATGTTTCACATCAAGCTGATGGAGCGGCCATTGAAATTGAACAGCAAGGGTGAAAACAACTCGGACAATTGCAGCCTTCACGACTGGGCAGAATGTGTATTAGAAATCAAGACCCGGAAGTTGAGTGAAACCTTGAGCGACGAGCCGAGCTTTGTGACGTTCAATAGTGCCATCAGAGAAATACTTGGTTTGGAAAATCCACTTGGAACCAACAAGATTGGTGCCGGAAGGGCGAGGAACCAAATCCTAAGTCTCATTTTATTTGAGCGCGTCCATTTCGACATCCATTGTTGCTAGCCATTCTGGGTGTTTATCAGCGGACTTGTAACCATGAGGCTCAGATGAAGAAATAAGAGCGGAGTGAAGAGCCGCGGTGGCAAAGTTAGCATGGTAACATGGTTTGAAATCACCGGCCTTGACCCTAGTTATCATGTGGTGTCCTGTAGGAGGTGGCGGATTAGGGTTTTGTATGTGAGCTTGTGGAGAATTTGGAGGAGATGGGGGTGGTAAGAGTGGGTTAGGGATCTAAGAGGAGGGGCAGAGGGACATGGTATGGCTGCGGAGGGAGCGGGCAGGGTGGAATGATTGGTTGGAGGAGTCATAGAATTGTCTCCGACAAGTACCAGAAATGTGGAAATGTCGAGCTGAGACAAGATAGAGAGGGGAGAGTTATTGACTAAAGTAAAACAAGATTCATCAAACTGTGCATGATGAGTTACATAAACTCATGAAGGGGTAGGATCCTGTCGGGTTTTAACGTGAACCGAATCACCAAAACCAAAGTGAACCAGATCGATCTATGGATATTGCTCATAATTAATTATTCTCAAAACCCTAGCATGCTTCTATGAATTTAATACAAAATTGTGGATTGAGAGATTACCGTAAATCCGTAGAGTCTGAACCGATCTTTCGCGTTTGAATTCCAAATCTCAATTCAACCACGCGATTCGATTTAATCTGCAGAAACAGAAATTAGAATACTAATTTCTAGAATAAATCGAAAAAATAGAAAGGGAAAGAAGAAATCTGTTCTCCAGATTAGATCTTCAGGGCTGTGTCCCAATGCTGTTCAGATCTACTACTGGTGAGGACTCCGTAGATCTGTATTCTGAGCAGGACCAGAATCAAAATTCTCCTCCCTGAACTCCAAAGTCGGCGCCCACACTGCTCTCTCTCTAGGGTTTGTATTTTTCAACTGTGTTACAACTTATGAGAGAGAGAGTTGTCTATTTATAAACCTAGGGTTTTATCCCTAATGGGCTCTTTGGGCTCAATTCAGCATATTTAATTGGGCCAGACCTGGGACCTAATGCAAATAATAAAGTGGGCCTATAAATTAATTAATTCCCATGTTCACAACCCAGGACACAATTAATTAATTAATATTAATTCTTTTTCACCACAGAATTAATACTGACCTACCCCTTTATTACCACGTTGTGAGAACGGGTTGCATTAATTGAGAATCCCCATATTTAAGGTTACCGGACATCCATTAATTAATCGGAGCCTCTGACAAGCTCTAACTACAATTAATTAATATCTTATAATTCCTGAGTAGTACCACTCAAACCTTATCACTCGTGCCTGAACTTAATCAGTCTGCAGGACTTTGGCACGATGAATATTATTGAGCTCCTCGGGGAATGTCCCCATCCTATTACTCGGATATGGTTACCTAAGTTCAGTCTCACGCGGTACTACACAAACTGCTGTTACCCAAGATGCGGATATACGAGCGCGCTGTGTTGGCTCTCCACCATGGCAAGTCAAAGCAACAGTCAACCCGTGCAAACCCCTGAACCTTCGTTAAGGTTTGAACTCAATCAATATAACGAGATCTTTTATTCGCTGATGTCAGACAGACGAATATATCTCACTGCGGTCCATCAATACGCCACCTCTGCGTACCAGCATGTCAAGTAACCAAGACAGACTACTTATTCCGACAATGCCGCAGCCATCCGGACAGACGTATCCTCATACGCTGTCTCGGCTGTGATCATGTTTATGTCTCACTAGGTCAAGTGATCATACTATCTTCTGCGATCTACAACACGCCGTATGATCGTCCCTATCGGTGAGACAAGAGGATACCATTGTTCATACATGTACGATTGTTAACAAATAGGAGAAATAAACCGTTGTAAACACATTGTAATAAATGCTTTCAGTATACAAAACCCATCAATCTCCCACTTATACTCAAAGCATAACTAAGCTATTACAGAGTATACAGTCCGTCTATCTAGTCTGCTGTCTTTAACCACTATAAGTGGTCGGCATCCACCTCAGACCCAGCTCACGAATATGTCTTTCGTAAACTTTCTGCGGCAAGCTCTTTGTAAATGGATCAGCAAGGTTGTCAGCAATGTCAATCTTCTTAATCAACACTTCGCCCCTCGATACGATTTCTCGTATGATATGGTACTTTTTCTCTATGTGTTTGCTTGCCCTGTGAGACCGCGGTTCCTTTGAGTTTGCCACCGCACCAGAGTTATCACAATAAATTGTGATGCTCCTCGGCAAACTCGGGATCACGCCCAACTCTAAAAGGTAGTTCCGGAGCCACACCCCCTCTTTCGAGGCGTCGGAGGCGGCGACATATTCCGCCTCCATGGTGGAGTGAGTAATGCATTTCTGCTTTGAGCTCCTCCAAGATACAGCTCCACCTCCCAGGGTAAACACATAACCTGAGGTCGATTTCTTCTCATCCTAGTCCCCTTGGAAATCCGAGTCCGTATAACCCACAGGGCACAAATCCTCACTTTGATAAACTAGGCAGAAATTCCTATTTCTTTTCAAATACTTGAGGATATGCTTTACAGCAGTCCAGTGCGCCTGTCCAGGGTTAGACTGATATCTTGCTACCATGCCAACGGCATAACAGATATCTGGCCTGGTACACAGCATCGCATACATGAGACTACCCACAGCCGAAGCATATGGTACAAGACTCATTTTGTCTTTCTCCCGCCGTGTCTGAGGACACTGCCCACTAGAAAGACGAACGCCATGTCTGAAAGGTAGCAAGCCATTCTTGGCGAGTTGCATGCTGAACTGGGCTATCACAGTATCCACATAGGATGCCTGGGATAAGCTCAACATTCTTCTTTTACGATCTCGTAAGACCTTAATCCCAAGAATGTAGCCAGCTTCACCCAGATCCTTCATTTGGAACTATTCGGATAACCAAACCTTGATTTCGGACATCACTCCCTTGTTGTTTCCAAATAGGAGTATGTCATCAACGTATAGTGCAAGGAAGACCACGCTCCCACTGACACAAAGTCGGTAAACACAACTTTCGTTTTCCAACTGTACAAATCCATATGATTTAATCACATCGTTGAAACGTAAGTTCCATGACCTTGAACCTTGCTTGAGTCCATACAAGGACTTCCTAAGCTTCCAGACAAGATGTTCTTTGCCGTTGCTTATGTAACCCTCGGGTTGCTGCATATAGATGTCTCTACCATCTTCAAGCTAACCGTTTAGAAAAGCGGTTTTGACATCCATCTGCCAGATCTCGAGGTCCATATGCGCAGCTATGGCAAGGAGTATCCGGATGGACTTGAGCATGGCTACGGGTGAAAAGGTTTCGTCATAGTCAATGCCCTCTTTCTGACTATAACCCTTTGCCACCAGCCTGGCCTTGAAAGCCGTAATCTTTCCATCCGCCCCTTTCTTTTGTTTGTATACCCATTTGCACCCTATGGCCCTAAAGCCATCCGACAAATCAGTTTTCTGGTATACATCCATAGCAGTTATGGATTCAATCTCAGAATCCATGGCGACTTGCCATTTGGCAACATCCTTGTCCTGCACTGCCTCTTCGTAAGTCAATGGGTCAGAGTCCTCATGTCCGTCTTCCGGTCTCAAGTCCGAAGACTCACCCACGAACATGTACCTTTTCGGCTGGAAAATAACTCTCCCACTGCGACGAGGCATCGGTGTCGTGTCAGTAGTAGGTGCAGTGACTTGTGGTCCTGCACCTTGCACTGAAGAACGTGTTTGTGGTGCCGTACCTCTCACAGGAGCACCCACATCTACACGTTCCCCTTCCCTTGGAATTGCATTCTCGTTCTCAATTTCTTGAAGAACGATATCACTCCTTGACCTGTGATTACTCACATACTCGTCCTCCAAGAATTTAGCGTTGGTGCTAACAACGACCTTTTGACTCTCAGGACAGTAAAAGAAACCACCTTTCGTTTGCCTGAGATACCCTATGAACAACATTACTTTTGACCTGCTTTCTAACTTATCAGGTTCCTTCGACAGTACGTGTGCCAGACAGCCCCATACTCTAAACTTGCACAAACTGGGTTTGCGACCAAGGAAGAGTTCAGCAGGCGTCTTATGAACTGATTTAGAAGGCACCACATTAAGCACGTAAGCTGCTGTCTCCAATGCGTAGCCCCAAAACGAAATTGGTAAGTTTGCATAACACATCATTGACCTTACCATCTCTAGAAGAGTCCTATTTCTTCTTTCAGCTACACCGTTTTGTTGGGGAGTACCCGGTGCAGTCCACTGGGATGTTATCCCATTTTCTGAAAAATACTGCAGAAACTCGTTACCGAGGTATTCGCCACCGCGGTCAGATCGCAGCGACTTGATAGTTTTCCCGACCTTCTTTCTACCTCAGCCTTGAACTCTTTGAATTTCTCAAAGCATTCAGACTTGTAGCGAAGCAGGTAAACGTATCCGTACCTTGAGTAATCGTCAATGAAAGTGACGAAGTACTCGTACCCTCCACGAGCCTGCGTGGACATCGGTCCACATAAGTCAGAATGGATCAATTCCAACACTTCCTCTGCTTGAGACTGACTAGCCTTGAAAGGCCTAGTAGACATCTTGCCCTCGATGCAGGATTCGCAGACTTGATAAGGTACAACCCGGACTAAGTCCAATGTACCGTCATCTGCAAGTCTCTGAATCCACTTCAAGCTGATGTGACCCAGTCTCAAGTGCCAGAGATATGTAAGATCCTCATCAGAAGAAGTAAGTTTTCTCTTCATAGGATTATCAATTACGGATGAATTACATGCAATACTTGCGGACATATTTTGATCGAAGTAGCATAAAGAGTACAAATCAACACAACGGATAACATTGTTACTGCCAATGATAAAATCATAAATAACAAATATTCATAAAAGGTTGATAAAATTTGTCCTGCCGATAAACCACGGCCCACAAATAAACTCTCAAATGTACTTAAAACATCAAAATATGAGGAAAGGAAAAACTCCATGAAGTTCCGTCGTAAAACGTTGCCTTCATCCAGTTTGGTATCTTCTTGCCATCACTCACCAGCCTTGTCGGCATGGTCCCCTGCAAAGTACAACAACATGATCAACAAGTCAGTGCTTACAGCTCTGGAAGAGCAACAACTAACTCTAACCATGCTTACAGTTATACATGCAAATGACATACCTCGTCTAGCTTTGTTGGCTTGACAATCTTTCCTCCAATGTCCTTTCTTACCACACCTGAAGCATCTGTCCCTTTCAGTCGCCACCTTAGTCTTTTTCCCAGCCCCACCATCCTTCACAGGTGTCTTCTTGGCCCATTTCTTAATCCCTTTCTTCCGCTTCATACTTTTCGGTACAGCAGAGAGATTACCAGAAGTGGCCAAGGCAACCTTCTGAGGGTTCATGACCGATTCAGCTGCCATCAAGTCATTGAGTAACTCGTTAAGAGTATACTCTTTCTTGTTCATTACAACATTCAGTCTAAAACTCTCAAAGGACTTGGGTAGAGAGTTCAGTATGATATCGACCTTAGCCTCAACGTCGATACCTCCACCATGCACTGTCAGTTCATCCATGAGGTGAGTCATGGTAACTACGTGCTCTCTCACTGAGGTGCCATCAGTCATTTTTTACTCACAATTTCTTTCATGAGATTGAACCTGACGGCTCTATCAGTCTCCCCATAGGTCGCCGTCAGACTTAACATAATGTCATAGGCATCCCTATGGTGCTGATGCTGCTGCTGCAAGACTTTCGACATAGTGGTCATCATGTAGCACTTGACTACATTGTTCGATTTCTCCCACTTGTTATAATAGTCTATTTCCTCTTGAGAGGACACAACAGTTGGCACTATGGGACGAAGTACTTGCAGAACGAACATATGTTCTTCTGCAATTAGGAGGTATTCGAGATTGCGCTTCCATTCCAGGAAGTTCGGACCAGTTAGAGTGTTTTTTGCGAGAATATTGATCACATTAGACATAGACATATCTAAGACAATAAAGATTCTTAAATAAGAACATACATGTTGAACTTTGAAAACAAATGCATTGAAAATCTTTTAATAAATCAAATACAAATGTTTTCCACTAATTGCCCAAGAGTTCCCACCCTAAGCTACACTCGTAGACGTTTACGATGTCACCCTCAACCAGAACTGCGGGTTTTAAGCCCCAATCCATTTAATTTCACTACCATGTCAGGATGCTTTTGACACTAGAAATTAATAATTAGTGAAAACCTTAGACCAAGCCATCTCTCAAGAACAGGGATGCAATTCTTGCATTATATTCTAAGATGCTTCTAAGCAATTAACCACAAATTTAACTCCGGCCAAAAGAGACAGTTTAGCATGGCACGTAACCATACCGCACAACCCTTAAAGCTTTTGTTATCTTTAATTTAAATCAATCCTAGAATACTTGTGAAAGAGATCTACGCAAGCTACACTCGTAGACGTTTACGCAAAACCCTCCCACTATTCACATGATTTAAATTGTTTGTCTAGAAATCCCAACAACCGTACCCATGCACCTCCGGGAACTAGCAAGCTACACTCGTAGACGTTTACTAGAACGAGAGATACACTTACAGCCTAGGACCGCTTTGTGGAGGTCTATTGATTTTAATTAAAAAATATGCTTAGTATTTTTCTTTTAAAAGGTTTCTTTATGCGCACACATAATTTCTTTTTGTCATTATATTTTCCAAATTTTTGCATGTAATAATACAAGCCCAAAAATTCCCAAAATATAATCCAACAAAAGAAATTAATCACATAAGCATGCTTGGAAAGCTGTAAATAATAAAAGCAGTAAAACATGCTTTTCCTATTATCTACACATGCTTAATTGCGCACATAAATAAATCACATATCATACGAGGACAATTAAGGCAAACAAAAATTCCTCGTGGCCCCAAAATAGATAGAAAATAAAAATCTATCTATTACAAATTTTAATTTTGAATTTAATGGATAAATTCAAATCTTCAAGGGCCTTCAAATCTTGATACACCAAATCTTTTGGATTTTTAGGCCTTTGTAATCTGATGATTTGCCCTAACCCTAATGCAAACCTAGGGTTTACACAGGATTGCACAAATCACCAAAACAAGAGCCATCGCGACGGGACAGCAGCAGCTGACGACGACCGGAGGCAGCCCGCGCGCCGTGGGTGCTGCCCTCGCGCGCCGTGCGCGCGCCGCACACCCTCGGTCGCGCCTGCCGCGCGCCGTCGTCTGCCGTGCTCGGCCCTCCGCCGGCTCCATCTTCGTTCTTCGTCCTCGACCCGTTCAATTACATAAATTTGAAAATTACAGAAACTATTCTATTATAATTTCAAATCTATTCTAATCACGGATTTTCTCGTGATTTTACAAAACAATTCAGCCCTACACGGATAAACCACCGCGGGCTGAATCAACGGGTTGCCACGAGGAACAAAAACCAACATCCACAATAATAAATTCATACATGCATATTATCGAATTTAATTATGAACAACAGAGCCATAAATCAGAAACCTGGCTCTGATACCAATTGTAGGGTTTTAACGTGAACCGAATCACCAAAACCAAACTGAACTGGATCGATCTATGGATATTGCTCATAATTAATTAGTCTCAAAACCCTAGCATGCTCCTATGAATTTAATACAAAATTGTGGATTGAGAGATTACCGTAAATCCGTAGAGTCTGAACCGATCTTTCGCGTTTGAATTCCAAATCTCAATTCAACCACGCGATTCGATTTAATCTGCGGAAACAAAAATTAGAATACTAATTTCTAGAATAAATCGAAAAAATAGAAAGGAAAAGAAGAAATATGTTCTCCAGATTAGATCTTCAGGGCTGTGTCCCAATGCTGTTCAGATCTACTACTGGTGAGGACTCCGTAGATCTGTATTCTGAGCAGGACCAGAATCGAAATTCTCCTCCCTGAACTCCAAAGTCGGCGCCCACACTGCTCTCTCTCTAGGGTTTGTATTTTTCAACTGTGTTACAACTTTTGAGAGAGAGCTGTCTATTTATAGACCTAGGGTTTTATCCCTAATGGGCTCTTTGGGCTCAATTCAGCATATTTAATTGGGCCAGACCTGGGACCTAATGCAAATAATAAAGTGGGCCTATAAATTAATTAATTTCCATGTCCACAACCCAGGACACAATTAATTAATATTAATTCTTTTTCACCACATAATTAATACTGACCTACCCCTTTATTACCACGTTGTGAGAACGGGTT
>JAPKLW010000896.1:224510-288029 GCA_026898455.1 Plectranthus barbatus | reverse complement strand
CTGTGATCATGTTTATGTCTCACTAGGTCAAGTGATCATACTGTCTTCTGCGATCTACAACACGCCGTATGATCGTCCCTATCGGTGAGACAAGAGGATACCATTGTTCATACATGTACGATTGTTAACAGATAGGAGAAATAAACTGTTGTATACACATTGTAATAAATGCTTTCAGTATACATAACCCATCAGATCCAACATCGGAAGCTTTTGTGAGATAAAGAATAGTCAATAAAGACACAAGGAAGGTTGCACTGAGAAAACTTGTGCGCGACATAATCTAAGAGACACGGAAAGACCCTACAACCTAGTTAAGAGTTGTACCAAATAGAGTTACAAATGGTGAGCACCATCGAGGATGGAGGACGGTAGCCAATTGATAGTGTACACAGCAAAGCTAAATGCAGTGAACCACATGGATGAAGGAAGGCGTGTATGAAACAACATTGCAAGGCCAGTTTCCGTGGCGATGCTGGCGTTCGGCTCTACCATTTTGAGATGGCATGTAGGGGCAGGAGAAGAGATGATGATGCCTTTAGATCGGAAAAAGCTTTGGATGAGCTTGTTTGTAAACTCAGTTCCACCATCACTTTTTATGGAACAAGAAAACTGAATTTCCACAAAGGTGATAAAAGTGCCTAATGTTTGAAAGAAGTTCAATTTGCGAGCTAAAGGATACAACCATGTAAAATGACTATGATCATCAATAAAAATTACGTAATACTTATAATTTTTAGAAGATGAAACCGGAACAGGCTCCCATAAATCATAATGAATCATATCTAGAACATGTGATGAACGTTTTGCATTTACTGTAAATGGAAGATGAGAGCTTTGGCAAGCTAACATGATTGACAAAGTAAAAGTGCAGGTAAACAAGAAGTAACAGATATGACCCTTTTGTTTAATAAGGAAATAGAATAATGCAAGACATATCCTAATCTAGAATGCCATAATTCATACGAGACACGTAAATGGCTGGACTTCAAATGTGCAAGAAAGGCTAGAAAAGCATGCGAGAGAACGTAAAACCCAGCTTCACGATGCTCGTTTGCTTTCATGGTGTGGTTGTGACGATTTTGGATTTGAAAATAATTGTTAGAGAAGACAACGTCAACATGATAATCATAAGTGAGTTTACTGACAGAGGGTAAATTTTTGGTTAGGTTAAGTACAACTAAAACGTCTAATAAACAAAATGAATCTGAAATACTCGAGTGACCAATATGAGAGATGGGAAGATGAACACCATTACCAACAGCCACACGATCAAAACCAATGTAAAGATGAGAGGTATCAAGATTTGAGGTAGCTGGAGTCATATGGGTGGAAGCATCAGTATCGAGAACAAATTGGAAGTATCAGAATGAGTAATAGAGTAGTTGGCATTGAAAGCCTCGGCCAGATTTGCAGAAGAAAATTGCGGGGCAGGAGTGTAACTGTCCGGACAAAAAGTGGCATAGTGACCATCCTGCCGGCATATTTGACAGCGACGAACATGGCGGACTTGTTTTTGCCACGACCAAGAGTACCAGTAGCCCAAGGAGTATTGTTGCTACCAAGAATGCCACGAGCAGAATTTGGATGAGAGTGTGGAGACCAGCAGAGCATGTATTGCCATAGAAAGCCACGATAGATGGAGTCAAAGGTTCTATAGAGTCATGAAAAATGGCAAAACTCTCGGCTTTAGAGAGCAAATCACGGAAAGCATGTAGTTAAGCTAGGGCAATTTGCGCTACGGAGAAGGTGGTGAACAAAAGACCGAAACCACAGAGGAACCAATGCGCTTTATCGATGTCATCAGCTGGACAACCGATAGCATAGAGTTGATCACATATCACCTTGAACTCCCTGCCGTATTCAGAGACAGATCAAAGACCTCTCTTCATAAGCTGAAGATCATCCTTTAGGCGAATCTCACGGGACTTCAATTTTTTGTTGAAAGCAGCATAAAGAGCAATCCAAATTGCGCGAGACGACGTACACCCCAAGAACTTAGCCATTGCTTCTTCAGTTAAGTATGAAAATAGGAGATTGAGAAGCCGTTGATCGTGTTGAAGCCAGGTATTGTACGCAGGATTAGGAATAAGGGGGCTAGAGGATGGAGTAAGATGCAATGGAGGAATGGGTATGGAACCATCAGCATAACCTAGTAGATTTTGATAGGTTAGGATCGGCTGAAGTTGGGATTTCTATAAAAAATAATTGGAGGAGGATAGCTTGATGGAGATCATATGTATTAGAATGGCGAGAGGAAGGGTTTCTATACCAGGAGCCATGAGAAGAGAGCGAGAGACCGCCGGGTGAGAAGAGAAAGGATGAGGGGTTTAGGATCGAAATTTAGGTTGATACCATATTAGAGAATAATAATCACCATGAATTTTATTGATATTTGCATAAGAATATATAAAAAACAATGAGGAAAACTAGGAAACCCTAACTACCTATTGTATCTAAAATAAAAAGAAAAGGATAGAAAAGAAAAAAAATGAATATATCAACAAGATTTTGTATTATCTTTATCAAATATGATAAATATTTTGAATAAAAAAAGTTTCATTTAAGGAAAAATATTTAGAAATATAACCACTAAATGGGCGAATTAAATCTTCTATTTCATTATAATATTCCACTCGTCCTTTCTCGTATATGGGGCATATTCATGCACATTAGAGCCTTAATATGATTAAGCTTGTCTTTTATTTTAAGTAGTCACAAATTGCCCTCTATTTCCTACTGTGATTAATCTCAAATTTAATATCTACTGTACAAATGTTGATTTGAGTGTATTTATTAGGGGTTACAATTTGTGTAGATTAGGTTCTTATCGTATTGATTTGTTATCGATTCGATTTCTTAAGGTCTTATCTATATCCGATCCGATAAAAATAAAATTGAATTTGTATTCATATCTAATTCATTAAACATAAATCTGCATCCGCACGAATTCAATTTGTATCCTATAAAAATGTAATGAGGATCCATTCGAATGAACCGGTTAGGATCCAATTCGATTGATGCAAAAAGAATCCGTTTGAATAAACAGAATATTAATTCAATAGAACTTAAATAAGATAATGCAAAATCTTCATATTTGGTTGTTCAAATTTTATGTTGGTTAAATAAATAAAAGTGCAAATTCATTTGAAATTAAAATTCTCGATAAAGCATCCTAAAATACATAATAGGTCAATATAGATACATCTTAAATTCAAATACTAGTTGCCAAACCTTCTTGTTTCCAAAAACCCAACAGTCCTCCACCTTAGTCTCCAACACTTCACCTACAAATGTGAGGGAGAAAAATATTATTTAGAACTTCGTAAAATGTTAGGAACTAAATTGTAATTCCTTCCTTAATTGTATGTTTTGATGTGTCAAACACCATTAACTACTGAGTCTCTAGCTTAGATTAGTCCGTACTTGCAATGTTCTATTTAGGAAATATCGAATTGTAATGGAGTTGATCGAAGAGCAGAGTTTGGGAGTAACTGGTTACCAGTTGCGAGCTCAAGCAACTAGCAACCAACTTTGAAAGTAATTTGAAGTTTGCTAGTTGAAAGGTCTTCACCAGCAACATACTAGACATTTGAAGATTGTTGACTGGCACGTTATCACTAACTAGTGTTCATTAGCAAGGAGCTTACTGGCAAAGTGTTCACTAGCAAGGGTGAATCTTAAACTCCCAAATAGAGAAAAGGACAACAAGTCAAATGTGTACTTTCAAGCTCAAACTTTAAGTATGGAGAACTTAAAGTATGTGGAATCCTTAAAGCTTGTTTGTCTAGGAATTGACCAGTTGACATTCCTTAGACTGGTTGAAAGTAATTCAGACAAAAGGTTGCAAGTCTACCTGCTATTGTTAGCAAAGGACGCAACAATTTATTGAAAGGAGACACTCCGATTGGATGGTTAGTTGGAGTCTCTAAACGGCTACTTTTTAAATATTTTGGACTCCTCTTATAAATAGAGGAATAGTTCAAGTGAAGAAGGTTACTGAATCCATTGAAAGCACTAAAACTCTGTCAAAATTTAATCTCAAAGCTTTCTAAGCATTTAGGCTGCCTAACCAGCTTTCCGTGTGCCTTATCAGACACGAGACTCTTAGCTTTACAGCTACAGTTTACTTCAAATTTCTTAATGTCTAAGTAAGAAAACATTTTGGATTTACAACTTTTCCGGTGGTAACTATCACATGTGTATGCCAAAGCTAGTAAGTTCCCGGGAAGAACTCAAAGTTCCAATGACCAGCTGGAGGCTGAGTGGTGCGCCCACACTCCAGATCTTAAAATGTGAAGGAGAACGAAGGCCTAGGTGAGTGAGCTAGTGAACTGGCAGACAGTGCCATTCACCAACAAACAACATGATGTCTACCTTTTTCTTTTTCATTTACTGCTTGTATTTGCTTTGGATTTGAATCCTAACACACTCTAAGTGTTGGAGTATATCTGTAAATCTGTTAAGTATCATTTCTCGCTAACAACTAGTTTTCATAACCCAAGCTGGTCCTCAAACAACCAGCTTGAAGAAGAGCAAGTTTGTTAAAACTTCCACTGCTAATTCATTTACTTTGATTCGGGACCAACACAAAATAAATTCTAATTGTTATCTTTCATCTATCATGGTAACATTGCAAGAGTTAAGGCAATGGATGATTATTCAGGCAAATCTAAAATACTTTCAATTGCATTCAAGTTCAAGATCTTATCAATTAGTTTATCGGTTGATATAGGTTCACTGAAAAATAAAGTTGAGAATAAAAATAAACCAAAAAAAAAAAAAGAAAGTTAATAAAATTTGTTATTATAATTAATTTAAAATTTAAAAATAATCAAGAAATAAATAAATAATTTTTTGGTGGTGAATGAAAAAGATGGAACAACACTGAAGAATATAGAGATTTGAATTATTGATAGGAACCCTAAACCTAAAGTAATATATGAAAATCAATTTATCAATTACTCCCTTCGTCCCATGCCAATCGTCACTTTTCTTTTTGGTACGAAATTAAGGAAGTTGTGTTTAATAGTTAATTTTGGTTAGTAACAAAGTAGAGATAGGTAATTAACTTTTTCTAGGGAATTATTTTGATTTTCTAATTTATTTATCATGATAAAAAACTTGATTTTTGAAATAATTTTATTAATTAAATTTTCTGATTTATACTAATTTTAATTAAATATTTTGATTTAATTATAATGAACTCGTTAATTACAAGTTCAAAATCACGAAAATAAGATTGTAAAAACAAAGTGTAATTGATTAAAAGCTTCACTACAAAAATTCATTAACAAATGTCATCGGTAAAAATTAATGACTAAAACACAAAGTGTAATTGATTAGTTTAATCAATTAACTTACCCACTAAACCAAAAAATTTGCCACCAAATGATGTTTTAGCAAAATAAAAATTCCCGCCAACATTTGAAAACATATCATATCACTAACCATTTTTTATTTAAATTACACTACTTTACTACACATATTCAAAACTCAAACAAAAAAAAAAGGGAAGGAAATCAGATTTAATACCACAACAAAGGAATCACATTATGCAATTCATCTTCCAATCTTGTGTTGATGGAGAATCACCTCAAGGAAAGATTTTGGAAGCTACAACGAAGTTTGAAGTTTGCAGTCGCACTGTGCTACGACTATGGAAAGTTGCGAAAGAACAAATGCATAAAGGTGAACCAATCAATATTCGTAGATGTAGGTATGTCATAAATAGGGCAAAAAAAGTGGAACTTGGTCTAGAAAAACTTGCTAGTCTAGAATGTTCAAAGAGGGGAACAATAAGAAAAATAGCAAGTGGATTGGGAACACGTAAGTCTACCGTAGTTAGGTGGACGCATGCTGGGAAGATACGGGCACGCACATCTGCCATTAAACAAAATATGACTACAACGATCAAGTTGTTACGACTGGAATTTTGTCTCCAATCCATAGAGTTTAATATGATTGAAAACAAATTCAAGTTTAGAAATATGCATGATACCATGCACATTGATGAGAAATGGTTTTATTTAACAAGAGGTGCCCACAAATTTTACCAATCACCCGGAGAACAAGAGCCATATAGAACATGTAAGAACAAAAAATTCGTTGCAAAAGTCATGTTCATGTGTGCCGTATGCAGACCTATTTTCATAAATGTTGGACAAGTTTTATTCAATGAAAAAATTGAATTTTCCCATTCACAAAACAAGTGCCAGCAAAGAGAAGCAGCAAAAATTAGGCAGCAGACACATTAGAGACTAAATCAATTGATTCAATCACAAAAGACGTGATAAAAGAGTGCATAATCACTTAGGCATGATCTCAACCAAACACAGATCATTGAAAACATGAAGTATATTAAACTCTTGGTGTAGTATATGCCTCAATTAATGATCTCAAACCTTAAATCATCATGATAGCTTTATTTACAATTATTGATCTCGGCTATTTATCATCATAGATCATCCCAACAATGAAGTCAAAGTGGCCACAAGGAGCAAGCACGGATATTAACATACAACAGGACAATGCAAGACAACATCCAAGATAATGACATAGATTGCAGGGCTACATTAGTACAACAACCTCCAAATTCCCCGAACTACAATGTTAATGACTTGGGATGGTTTAGAGCAATCCAATCTATTCAAATAGAAACAACATGCAAGATAATAGATGAACTTATCAATGAAGTCATAGAATCATTTGAAAAGTTGTGACCCACAACACTCAACAATGTTTTCTTAAGTCTACAAGGTAACTTTCTCGAGATCATGAAGGTAAAAGGCCAAAACTGCTACAAAATTCCACATATGGCAAAGCATGCATTAATAAGATCAGATGCATTACCCACAACCTTTGATGTTTCAATGGAGCTAATCACAAAATGCATCAATTATCTCAAAGAGCAGGGCAATAGTGAAGGGCTAACAGAAATTGTTCAAGCACTAGGCTAAGATTTTGCCTTACAAGTTAAAAATAGATGGCACATCACTTTTTTTAATTTTGGTTTTAGTGTTTTAAATGCACAAGGTTTAGGAGATGTGTTCATCACTTTCAAATTTTTTGTAGGGGTGTTCATCATCGATAAAAAAATCATCACATAATCTCATAAAACAATCATCATCGATCAAATGTTTTGAAGCCTCAATTAATGATCTAAAATTTCAAAACACAAACCCTAAATCATAATCTATCAATTATAACCAGCCAAGATCTTAGATAAAAAATCATCATCGATCAATAGTTACCTCAATTTCGATTGAGGCAGTATCAACATCCACTGCTGCCCATGATTCTGTCGACGAATCAAAGGGAAAAATGTTTGGCTAGTGTTCGACAGAGATTCTGATTCCGAATCAAGTCTGCTGCCAACGGGCCCAACATTCCTATCGATAATCGTGGTGGGGGTGGCAGATCTGAATGCACCGATGCACAAATTGAGCAACAAAGGAGGAAATGAAAAGATCCGATATTGTGGTCACAACTACAGGGGGCATCGTTGGTCATTACGGTGGGGTGGACATCGCGAATTTCAACAAAAACGTCCCTATGATGAGCAGCAGATGAAGAATGGCGACTAGTTGTAAACCACCCGTCGTCATCCAATTTTGGGTAAGTAAATCGGACTTCACCTCCAGTGAAACCACGTTTACGGTGGCCATTGTGGTGGGGGTGAAGGAAGTCACAATTTAACGACAGCGGATGAACGGTGTCACAATTTCGATGAGTGGAAATCCACCCGTCGCCATCATGTTTAGGGGTGGTGAGTTTTCAATATTTGATTGGTGGATTTAGGGGCAAAGGAAGACAAGACGATGAGTCAGCCGAGAGAAATGAAAGAGAAAGAATTAGGGCAAATGAATTAGGGTCAGCGGCTGAGCGGAATGAAGGTAGGTAGTTTAAGTAATTAAGTTTAAGTAAGATTAATGATGCCTAATTATTTTCAGAAAAGGAAATAAGAAAATTCGATTGGGATGCCCGATTCGGTAAGTGTGAAAATTCAAGTGGGACGGAGTGAGTATTATATTTAAGAAAACAAATAACAATACATTAAAATAATTTTTCATTAATTTATGAATGGATATCCGTATTTGATTTAAATCCAATTTTTTAACGGATTATCCGATCCAATTTGAATCTAATTCAAGATTTTTGTGCCCTTATCGTGTAGATCCGATAAGCCTCATTCCATATCCATTATTATTGTGCAGATTCATATTGAATTATCATGTCGTATTAAGAATTGACACCCCTAATTTTTTTGTAAATATTCCATATATATGTAAATATTTTAAAATAAAACTTTCGTAATTTATCATTTGTTTCTTTCTTCTCTACTGAAAAACCAAATATTTATCAAGCACATGAATCACAAATTATAACCGTACAAATTTTTGTTGGTGCCAAAATACATAGTTAACTAAAAAAATAAGCAATCAGTTAACAAATTAGAGAATTCATGAAACTAAATAGTGTGTGCAACTGGTGGACCCAATTTCGATTGCAAATTGGTTTTTCTTAAGGCATGCATGTATCTTTTCTCATCAGAATTCGTAGTTGATCTGCACTTAGAAGCCCTACTCCATTGTGGTTGCTTGTAGATTTCTCGATTGCGATATATATTGAAGCCCAGAACCTTCTGCTATGATGAAGGGGTTTTAGAGTTTACTTTTATTGCAAGGGTATTTAGTCTCCTAAGCCTAATGATATTAATTAATATTCAGATATGATTCACCAGTTGTGAACCAATGAGTTTCAAAGCTTAGAATGAAGAGCAATGACAATGATAAAAAAAAATAGTAAAAATACAAAAGGATTATATTATTTCGGATCTCAATATCCCTAAGTCAAATCTTCTTCCTATCAGTAAGAAAGAAATCCACTATTCAAGTTGTACAATCTTTGCAACAAGAATCTCCAACAAATGTGTGTCAATGTGTCTTATTACACAGTAACCTCTTTTTTTTTTGTTGGTTGAGCCTTTGACGCTAAGCTCTTTCTTCTACAATCTATAGAGTTGGTTGAGTTTTACTGTGTCCTTGACGCTAGGGCTGGCAATTCATGCATGTTGGGTTGTTATCGTGTCGGGCCATTATCATGTTTGAGCTTAACGGGTTCATTTCATGTTCACATTTGAGTTTGATGGATTCGTATCGTGTTCGTGTTTGAGCTTAACGGATTCATTTCATATTCGTGCTCATACTTATCGTGCGCGTTCATATCATGTTATCAAGCTGGCAATTTGCGTAAGGTAGATTTTTATTGTGTTGGGTTGTTATCATGTTTCAACTTAACGGGTTCATGTTGTGTTTGTGTTTGAGCTTAACAATATCGGGTCGTGTTCATACTCATTATTATCATGGGGGTTCGTGTCGTGCTATCGTGTTGTGCTAGAAATCGCCACCCCTACTTTACGTTATGCTCTTGCTTCTGTCATCTCCACAATTGTTAAGCTTTACCAGGTCCTTGAAGCTAGACTCTGAAATCTCCACACTTTGTTGAACTTTACCACGTCTTTGACACTAGGCTCTTCCTTCGGTCATGTCCACAGTTGGTTTAGTTTTACCACGTATTTGACGGTAGGCTCTTCTTCCAGCAACTTCACCTATCTTTGGTGATTTAATATGGGATATAGCTTCCATTCTGATGGACACAATGATATTTTTAACACTTCTCAGTTGCAGGTATCCTCTCATATTTCTTGTTGTCCTTTCTCTCTGTATATGTTTTTTCTTCTCACACACTCCTTCCTTTTTATGTGAGAGTATTTATAACCATTGAAATATTTTTGTTGGAAAAGGTGGGAGTAGCTCTTTGCTTTTTGTCGAAGATGTACTTTTGTTGGTCCCCGAGATCAGAGTTAATATACACAATAGAATATGGATTGTTTTACTACAACAGGTGGGCCTCCGAGCTGGCTGTCCTATACCAGCTAGGGTTCAGAAAAAAAAATGATTGTTTAGTAGGTTAAAAATATTAATCAGTCAATTTTCAAGTAATACTTCAACACTTTATGTGTTGGGTTTTAAATCCAGTACATAAAGCTTAAAAAAAGTAGTAAAAGACACAAGGATTTATCAAGGTTCAGACTACACCATCCTACGTCCTCTCTTTAGACACATAGTCTAGAAAGACTAAGTTTTTTATTACAAAGAATGTTGCGTCCACCAGTCCACCAGCTCACTCGCCAAGTTCTTTGCAATCAAAAGCTTCTTTAAGCTTGAAGCGTGGGCACACTACCTGGCCTTCAAACTGGATTTGAGAGTTTGTGTTCCTCTTAAGAACGTCAGTTTTTTGTATACACCCGCGATAGCTGCCACTGGAGAAATGACAACTCTAAGATATTTTCTTACCAAAGAGTAAGAAAACATAAGTAGCTCTTACAACATGCACAAACTCTCGTGTTTGAGAAGGAACACAGAAAGCTGATAGAATCAGTTTGAAAGCTTTTAAATCTAGAGGTTGGTAGCTCTTGCAACATGCGTAGAGTCTCGTAACAATTCTAAGATATTTTCTTACTCAGAGAGTAAGAAAACATAAGTAGCTCTTGCAACATGCAAAGAGTCTCATTTTCAAGAAGGAACACGGAAAGCTGATAGAATCAATCTGAAAGCTTTTAGATATAGAGGTCAGTAGCTTTCGAGAACAAAAAATTTCGCAATAGTTTGTCAGAAAATTGAGAATGGTGATTTTGTAGGTGGGTTCTTGTCTATTAAAGTAAGTCGGTAAGCTTCTCATGGAGATTTGCAGCCTCTATTTATATGCGCTCCTTGGAAAGTTTGAACTTCTGCCCGTTTGTAGCCATTGTGAGACATTTTGGAAGGAGTCCAATCAAATGTCTCACCTTTTCTAAGACGTCTGCTGCAGGTACCTATTTTTAGCAGTGGTAGATCAAAAAGCAGATTGTGTCAGAACAACTTCCAACCTCTCCTAGGAATGTTTGCTGGTAGATTCCTTGGATGGACAAGTTTTAAGATACACAAACTTTAAGTTATCCACACTTAAAGTCTGGTCTTGTAAAGTGTTGGCATGTCTTGGTTGGGGAAGAGTCTCTGCTTGCGTTTGGGAATCGCGCTTGCTGGTTGGCAGTTGCTAGCACTCCTTACTAGTGGACACGTGTCATTCAACAATCTTCGTCTGTAGGGTGATTTGCTCGCAAAGGCCTTTCGGTCAGCAAATACCCATTGCTCCATGCTGGTGATTTTGCTCATATCACCTTTTGCTAGTTGCTTCATTTCTTCCCAAACTGGCTTGATGAATTCCTATTAAAACTCGATAATTCATTTACATGACATTAGAAATTTGAACTAATCCTATGCCAAAGACTCTCTAAACTCGTGGGATGCTTGACTCATCAAAATAATATATAAGGAATGAATTACTAACAATAATTTCTAACAACTTTCATGCAGCTTTCTATCAGTCTTTACTTAAGTGGTCTGATACGTACCATTTAGCGGAGTAGCCTTCTCTTCTCATAACTATCAATAATTATGATTACCAGTTTAGCTAATCTCCTAACAAGTGCCTTCTTTTTTAAATCACTTTAATTTATCGTAGTCCTTTAATTTAATTAGCAAATATAGTACATTAAGTTTGTTGAAGTATAGTCTCAATATCTAGCTCGAAAAGTAGTTCACTAGTGGGTCGATGAGACTGGGGATCAACATAACTGTAGGTTGACAAGACTGGGTCGATTGTAGGTCGACCAAAGTGGGTCGACAAGACTATGGGTCTATCACAGTGGGTCGATGAAAGTGGATCGAGTCAGAGTGAGTCTATAATTGGAGAACTGCGAGAAGTGATGGACATAGAAAACATATGGTGTATCTAGTTCCCTAGTGTGACGAGATTTAGCCATATCTAAATAGGATATAGATAGATATTAATCTATTTAAGTATAAATTAGGATATGGAATATATTTACCATATCGGAGTAGATTTTCCTTATGTATATAGGAATCTCTACCTATAAATACCCCTACTCCACATAGTTCATGGTTGTTCATTAATTTTTTTGTATTCACTCATAATAAAATCATTGTCGTGAAGCTTAAAAAGTAGACGTAGAGTTTACGCTCGAATCACTATAATTTTTTGTGTCATTTATTTTCTATTTTTTATTCGTGGGTATACAATTACTTAATCCACAACAAAGTTTTTATAAACATCTATTACTTAGATATAATACCAAATAAAAAAAATGATATGGTTTGAAAATAGTAACTCAAAACCCGAGCATGTGTTAATCTATAAATATAAGTATCTCATATTGACTAGTTGAAAGAGTATAATATAAACTATTTTATAATGTTGAAGTATTCTTTTCTTTTAAAATTAATTTTACATTGTGTTGCAGTTATGAGTGTCTCACGTTTTTTCATACTAAGTTGTATGAATGTTAAATATTCCACATAGCATGAATCATTTATAATTTGCGAAGTATTCCATCGATTATTAGCCAATTTTGTAATGTGAGTAGAACCTAAAATATAATAAAAAAATTACACTATTGTATGTGATAGGGACGATATAATTGGCCTCAGAATAATCTTGTATTTCTTTGAGAATATATAGATACAAGATTTGGAGAAAAAGTAGGAAACAATCTAACAATATATCTAGAAAGACAGCAAAAGATATAAACTAAACAGATACTAGTTTATCCTTTATCACCCCCCTAAAGGTGGACATCGGGAAAGAAGCGACGTGAAGCTTGCGTCTGAAAAACTCAAACAATGGTCTCGGGAGGCTTTTTGTGAAGATATCGGCCACCTGTTCCGAAGAAGGCACAAAATCTGTAACAAGTTTGCTGGACTGCACCAATTCACGAACAAAGTGAAAGTCGATGTCAATGTGTTTCACGCGCTTATGTGCAACGGGATTTTGAGTCAGGAAAATCACGCTATTATTGTCACAATATAAGTGTGGAGGACGAGTGATAGGGACCTGCAGCTCGCGAAGAAGCGAAGTGAGCCAAACCACCTAAGCGGCGGTATTCATAATAGCTCGATATTCAGACTCATAGCTTGAACGAGCAACGGTTGGTTGATTATTCGCACTCCATGAGACCAAGTTCCCTGCCAGGAAGATTGAGTAACCGTAAGTCGAATGACGAGTGTTCGGACATCGAGCCCAATCAGTGTCGGAATAGGCGGTTAGATCACAAGAAGAGGAGCCTCTATTAAATGAGAGACCGTGAGATAAAGTTCCTTTGACGTAACGAGGAATCCATTCGACAACTTGGAAATGATCGATTGTCGGTACCTGCAGGAATTGACTTGTAAGATTCACAGCAAAGGAAATATTGGACGGGTTATGGTGAGATATTGAAGAGCCCCCACGATAGAGCGATAGAGAGTGATATTTTTGAATGGAGATCCAGAATTCACGAGGGTCTGTCCAGATGGTAACGAAGTGGCGACTAGTTTTGCATCGAGCATCTCGGTTCGGGCAAGAATGTCCCTCGCATATTTTTCCTGGGAGAGAAAAAGTCCACTAGGTGTGTAAGTGACCTCCAGTCCGAGAAAATAATTTAGTTATCCAAGGTCCTTGATCTCAAACTAGGAGTGCGTGCAAGAGATGAAATGAGAAAGCTGGGATTGGATCATTCCCTGTGAGAATGATGTCGTCGACGTACACAAGCAAGTAAATATAAACAACACCATGCGAGTAAAAAAATAGAGAGGTGTCTGCACGGCAGCAAGAGAATCCTAAGCGAACGATAAAGGAGCTGAGACGTTGAAACCATGCCCGGGGGGCTTGACGTAGTCTGTATAAAGCCTTCTTAAGTTTGCATACATAGTTTGGCGAGTGAGGGTCGACATACCCAGGTGGTTGTACCATAAACACCGGTGTAGATAGAAGACCATTTAAAAATGCATTCTTGACGTCGAGATGATGCAGCGGCCAATTATGATAGACGGCGAGAGTGAGAACAACTCGGACTATTAATGCTTTAACTATGGGACTGAAAGTGTGCAAAAAATTAAGTCTGGGTAGTTTAGTAAACCCTTGAGCGACAAGTCGTGCATTATGTTGTTCAACAGTGCCGTCAGAGCGGAATTTGGTACGAAAAATCCATTTGGAGCCAACAACATTTGTATCCGGAGGGCGAGGCACGAGATCCCAGGTCTTATTTAAAATTAAAGCATTCATTTCTTCATCCATAGTGGCGAGCCATTGCGAATATTTGGCTGCAGATTTGTAGCCGCGTGGCTCAGTAGAAGCGACTAGCGCTTGATGGAGTAAAGTCATGGCATAATCGGTGATGTGGCGAGGTCTAAAAATGCCAGCCTTGGAACGGGTAATCATTGGATGGCCGACTACAGAAGGTGGTGTAGGAGGTGGAGTAGTAGGCGGATAATGCTGCACACGCGGTGAGGTGGGTGCTGGTGCGGGCGACGCTTCAGCAGGAGAATGATTATTATCAGCATCCAGACAAAGAGAGCATGGAGGAGAATCAGGTTTTGGAGCTGGAACAAGAGTGCGAACAACAGCCACAGGTTCAACAAAAGAAGAGATGTCAAGACTGGAGACATTTGAGTGGCGAGAGGTATCCTTCATCGGAAATAATATCTCATCAAACCTCGCATGGCGAGTGATGTATATACGAGATGAAGCAGGATCCAAACAACGAAATCCCTTGTGAGATGATCAATAACCGATAAATATATAAGGTTGACTGCGTAGGGAAAACTTGTTGGATGCATAATCTCGTAAGCACGGAAACACGCAGCAGCCAAACGGATGAAAAGTAGCATAATTAGGTGTGATCCCAAACGGTACATCAAAGGGAGAAATACCCCTTAGAACTGTAGAATGGAGGTGGTTAATTATATATACTGTTGTGGAGAATGCCTCAACCCACATAGATGACGAAAGGCCAAAGTGAAATAACAAAGCTAAGCTAGTTTCCGTAATATGTCGATGCTTTCGCTCATCTCGCCCGTTTTGAGAAGGTGTATAAGGGTATGAGATAAGATGATGAATCCCCTTGGAGCGAAAGAAACTCTGTACAAGATGGTTAGTAAATTATGTACCGCCATCACTTTGGAATTTCTTAATTGTACAAGAGAATTGATTTTCTATAAAGGTATTCAAGGCGCATAAATAAGCATAGAAATCAGATTTTTGAGCTAACGGATATAACCACGTAAAGCGACTATAGTCATCCACAAATGACACATAATATCGATAATTTGCAGAGGAAGTAATCGGTGCAGGGCCCCAAAGATCACAATGAATTAGCTCAAGAACATTAGTTGAACGCTTAACATTTAAATGAAAAGGTAAACATGTACTTTTTGCGGATTGACAAGATGAACATATAGCCGATTTAGGCAGACATAATGTAACTGAAATACGACCTTGTTTATTCAATAATGAAATAAAATCAAAAGAAACATGTCCTAATCTATTGTGCCATATTTCAAAAGAAGCACGCAATGAACTATCTTTTAGGTGAGCTAAAAAAGCAGGGCGAGCATGCTCCAAGACATAAAGACCTCCATCACGCTAACCTCTTGCTAGAACGGTTTTGCAGTGGTGATTCTGAATAGCAAACGAGTCAGTAGAGAAAACGACATCAACAGGGAAATCCGAAGTAAGCTTACTAACTGAAAGCAAATTTTTAGTAAGATCTGGAACAACTAAAACATCCAAGAGGCGGAGGGAGTCAGAGATGTTAGAATTTCCAATACGAGAAATAGAGAGAGTAGCGCAATTACCAATAGTTACTTTGTGAGAGTCGGAGTACGAACGAAAGTTGTCGAGAAACTCATGAACTGGTGTCATATGGGCCGAGGCACCTGTGTCAAGAAACCAATCAGAATTATCCGAAGAAATTGAGCAATTTGCATTGAATGCCTCAACAAGATTTGCGGAATTATCATTGGACTGAACATAGCAGTCCGGGCAGGAGCTTGCATAATGACCATCCTGTTGGCAAATCTGACAAAGAGGGACACAACGGTTGTTACTACGACCATGATTACGAGAACCAGAGTTGTTGCGACCCCTGTTAGAATCATTTCCTCGACCTTTGCTGTTAGAGGAAGATGGTGAAGTAGGCGGACGCTGTTGACTGTAGAAAGTAGCAGTCGATGTAGATGCTGGATCATGGAATCCTGAAACAAGGAAAAACTTTTGGCCTTGGACAGCAAGTCACGAAAGGATGGTAGGGTGGTCAATGCCATCTGACCACGAAAAAAATAGAAAACGAGGGACCGAGACCGCGGAGAAACCAGTGTGCTTTGGCACTATCGTCAAGGGGACGACCGATCACGGCTAGTTGATCACAGACAAATTTGAACTGGCGACCAAATTTAGAAACTGTGCGGGAACCTTTGTTCATGGTCTGGAGGTCATCCTTGAGTTGAAACTCTCTGGACTTCGACTTGTTGCTGAAGGTAGTGTCCAACGCAAGCCAAACAGCGCGCGAGGTGGTGCATCCTAATACCTCGGACATGGCCTCCTCCGACATGGATGAGAGCAAAAGACTAAGGAGCCTCTGATCTTGTTGTATCCACGAGGTGTACGCCAGATTTGGGACGGGGTTGCCTGCGGATGGGGTGAGGATTTTGGACGGTGCTGCGAGGGTTCCGTCGACAAATCCAAGTAAGTTTTGACAAGTGAGGAGAGGAACAACTTACGACTTCCAAATAAGATAATTTGTAGAAGAAAGCTTGATGGTGATAATGTGAACCAGTGTGGAGAGGGGGGGTATCAGCGTCAGGGGCCATGGCTGTTCAGGAGAGTGCGCAACGACGACAAGAAGAATATGGTTGGAGGATCGTGGTTTAGGTTGATACCATGATAGAGACGATATAATAGGTCTCAGAATAATTTTATATTTCATTGAGAATATATAGATACAAAATTTGGAGAACAAGTAGGAAACAATCTAACAATATATCTAGAAAGATAGCAAAAGATATAAACTAAATAAATACGAGTTTATGCTTTGTTAGAATAAGGGAAATAGCAACTGACTTAATCAAAAGTAAAATAAGTTCACTTGCACGTCAAATCGAGATAACAATAATTAAAGTTTGATTTGCATGATTGTTTCCTGCTTACTTGGATGGATTTGACATAAATAAAAACCCACTTTTCTTATTACATTCACTTCTGCTTTACTTTCATATTCAAATCAAATTAGAATAATATGGTACTCATTTTTTTCTAATTTTAATTTTATGTTCATTAAAATCCCACAGACTAAGTAATGCTTTGTTCTGAAAATTAAACTCAAAAGTGAAAATATAACTTTCTTGATTAGTATATACAAATTTGATTTGGTTGTGGGGAATTTACAGGTTCAAATTAAGTAGAAACTAAGTGATGAAAGTTGTCTTTTTTATTAGCTCACTGTTTCTAGAACTATCATCATTTTCAACATGAAAATAAGCTAACGCACTAATTATATAACCTTGGGCTAATTATATGCTTCATAAGTATCTTTGTCGATTTAATTTTGCCTTCTCACCAATTCATGAATGAAGTTTAGAGTTTTTACTGTCAATTAGAAAAGCATGCCATCATCGATCGACATTTAATAAGTAAGAATCTTTTGATAAAAGATTTCGAGGTCATATTTTAATCATTCATTAAAAGAATTTAGAGTTTTATGTTTTCGACAAATCAACTGAGATATGAGCGAATATGTAAGAATTGGTGCCCAAGCATGGAGAGATTATCACCTTATCGGTACAAAAGAAACAAAGATAATGAACAGCTCCTCAAAAATACTTTTATTAGGTGAGTAGAGAGTGACATGAACGAATCTAACCCACACCAAAAATGGAAGATTTTGATATGCATAAACGAGACTAAACAATTGAGGAAAGTTGGTCTTTTTTAGGGAAATAATTGAGAAAATGTTAAATTATTTGATGTGCTACCTCATACCAATATGATGTTGGTGTAGACAAACGTAATCAAATTCAGAGATCTCAAACTATTACCTAGTGAGTTATCATGCAGAGTTAAAACACAAAGCTAATAGTATGATATTAACTGATTTAAGGTTACGTTTATATACTCTAATTAACTATTGATGAATATAAAGATGTGTAATTAAACTATAAGTTTCACCTTATTTGTTATAACTAAACCATAAACTTTGGTCGAATACATAATTTTATTAATAGTGTTAGAAACTGAGTTTCAGTTTACTCTTTTATATAATGTTTTGGTATGTCAAAACTCAGCTTCTAGGTTTCTAGTATGTCTTTAAATGTAATTCTTATATAGAATTTATTGAGTTGTAATAGACTAGAAACTGAAGCTGAAAATCGAGCAAATAAAGATTTAATCTCAAAGGAAGAAATCAGAAATACCAAAGCTCGAGATGTCCAGAAATCAAGTTTTAAAATTTAAGTTTGAGAATCTGGAGAAACTTGAAATGCTGAAGACTAAGTTTCGGAGCTTAAAACTTAGAATGTCTAAAAGTCAGTTTCTGGAAACTGAGTTTTGACCGAAGAAAAGAGTAAACTTAAAACTGAGTTTGGAGAATCTCAGTTTTCAGTTTTAGATTTCAAGAGCACGTGAAAAATAAGGAGACACAAGGAACCCGGAGTGGAATTCGAAGTCAGACTCAAGATTCCTTAAATTGTCAATCAAAAAGTCAGAATGAGAAAATTTGAACTGAAATTTAGTCTGACAAAGAGCGGGTAGAAAGTACACTGCTAAAAGTGAAAAGCAAACAACAGAGCAGAGCAAAGCAGACCAGAAGAATGGGTTATGATTGGACGACCCAATATTTGTCTCTAACGGATGGATCGTTGAGCCTAGCGGACAGAAATTCAAATTGTCGTCCAACCCGCCTATAAATAGTCCAACACTTCAACATAAACTAAACACGAACTCTCAAGAAAAAACAAGCAGAAACTCTGCCAAACTGAAAATTCAAAAGCTCTTAAAAACTCTCTGAATCTCCGTGTTATCTAAACACGAGGCTTAAGTCTTTCAACTCAAGCTATTCCATCTGTGCATCTGTCTAAGTGCACGAGGCTGAAGCTTTCTAACCTCAAGATAACACTTGGTGATTATTACTTTTCAAGTAATAATCACAGCAGTCAGTATTCTACTCTGAAATACTGATTCTCATAGACGTTGCCAAGAAACTTGAAGTTCTGGGAAGAACCGCAAACATCCAACCATCCAGATTGAAGGTTGCGGGGTGCGTCCTCACTTCAGTTCTGAAGAAGGAGCAAATTAGAGTTCTGGGCGAGTGACCTATCAGACCGAAGGACGGAGATTTTCGACGGGCTAGCATAGATCGTGAGAAGCTTCGTATTCTGTGACAAGGTGAATTTTTGATTAAGTTCAGAACAGTGGTCATAGGACTTTGACTCTGAACCACTATAATATTCTGCATTATTTACTGTTTTTTGTAAGAAATTGCACTTTAATTTTGTTTGCTTATTTGAAACCTTCAATACTTGACTAAGTATTGAAGTGTATATTTAAACTGAAACTTAAACCATCTCTGAGCTTAAAACTGAGTTTTAACTGAAACTGAAAACTGAGTTCGAAAGTCAGTTTTCAGCAAGTGCAAGATTCTTTAAAACTTTCGCTGCATACATTTATACTAAGATTTCGGGACCAATAAATAGAGATGTCAGTTTAACCCAGAATTGATGGATTGGCCTGAATAACCTAAGCAAACACCAAATTAGCTAGGGTTAAAAATTCTTAACCGATACGAAATTGGGCTAAATATTCCGGACTAAACGAATTGTGAGTTAAACGGGCTGAATCCGTCGGGCTGCGGGTTGGCCCGACGGGCCATTCCATTTTTTTTTAAATTTCAAATATATTAATATAATTAAATTATTAATTTTTGGAATATGAACTATTTCTACTATACTTATTTTATAGTTAGATGGAAGTGTTTAAATAAATCTTATGCTCCTAAATAATATACCTAAATTCTTAGTATTTAGGAATATTATTTTAAATAAATAATTTAAAATAATATTTGAGAGATGCTCGATTTTTAAAATATTAAATATTATTTTAACTAAAACATATTCTTAGAGTTATTTAGATTCACAAATTTATAAAATTATTTAGTAAAACTTTATTATCTTGTTAAATACAATAGTTAATATAATTGACTTTATGTCATAAATGAGTATTTAACATAATTGTGAGACCTCGTCAACTTTTTGTGATATAAAACATTATTATATATAACAATATGATATACTATTATGCAATATTTTTTTGTAATTCACATATTTATTTACTTTATTTAATACGATATTATTGGAGTTGTATAGTTAAATAATTTAATTATGTAATTTATCTAATATCTTAGTTTATATACAACATTTTATGTTAATATGTAATTATAAAAATAATTTTATTATTATATGTACATATTTATTTAATTAATTTTAATAAAATAATAAATACTTAAGCTTTAAAAAAATAAAATAAAAAATCACAATTTTGTCAGCCTGATTGGCCAACCCGAAAATCGAAAGATTAGGATTAGCGTTGAGAATTTTCAACTCGAAAAAAAGTTACGGCCCGTTTAACTCAAACCGATTAACCTGCCATCCAATAAGACTGACACAAAACCCGACAGATTGATCAGTTTGACATTCCAACTCATTATCTATAGTTTAGTGTCTCATCGCAAATGGATGGAATCTCTTTTCAATAAAAAAACTAGCATGCAAGTTTATTATTTGAATATATTCACAAATTCTAGTATATATGATGCAACATCATGTAAATTTGAAAACTTACTACTTTTTTTTAGGCTCGATAAATTATAGTCCCAATTTATTAATAAATCTGACATTGAATTTGCAAGGAAAAAAAAAAAGAAAAGAAAAGGAATATTAATAATTAGTATATCAATTATAATCTCTCTTAGATGCAGTGATGAAAATGCTTTTTTTTTTTATAAGAGATCATGAGTTTAAAAAATTTTAGAGAGATTTGGAAGTCTGAAATTTAAATTAATATATTCTATTTGAAAAGGGTAAATCAAAATTTTAATTAAAAACTAAAAAACTCAAAAAGTCATGACTAAAAGTGATAGATGTCCTATTTTTTTGCGAAATTTGTTTTTTCAACTTGTAAAAATTATGTGATTGAAGTTGAGGATTCCGACATACCCAGAAATCTTGACAATTTCATCGATTTAACTTTTATTATTCAACTATATCACTAATTAATCTTGTTAGTGCTAATTTAATCATTATGAATCACACCTCATCGCAGACATAGAATAAAATACTCTAATTTACTTATTTGTAATAAATTTTCCTTAATATAATATTCAAATTTATGATCTACCACAAAAACACTCGATAAATTAACATTGCTTTAACCTTTTTCCTTTATAAAGGTTTTTAATGTTTAGTTTTCTTAGTTATAAAAATATGTTACGACTGATGGAAATAAAAATAGTGTAAAATAAATGTTAAATCTAATGTTATAATTAAGTAATAATGTACTCCCTCCGTCCCATTTATTTGGTCTTATTTTAACTTGCACGAATGTCAAAACTCATTTATGAATACATTAAATGTTTGAACAAATTTTCTGAATTACCCTTATTTAGCAATAACTATTAATAATAACTCTATTAATTATGTTCAATTTATAAGGGTAAGTTTGTAAACACATGCAAAAAATAATACTAAATTTAGATAATGGACCATATAAATTAAGGGTGGCAATTCGTGCGGATCGGATCCTTATCGTGTCAACCCGTTATCGATCCGATCCATTAAGGTCAAATCCGTATCCGATCCGTTAAAAAAATCAAAATTTGTATTCGTATCCGATCCGTTAAGCTCAAATCCGTATCCGTTAAGGATTCAATAAGTATCCAATCTGAATGATCCGTTATGTATCTGATTCGATAAGAATCCAAATCGAATTAATTCAATAAGAATCCGTTTCAATAAACACAATTATAATCCAATAAAAATTTGATAAGATAATACAAAATATTCATATTTGATTGTTCAAATAATATGTTTGATAAATAAATAAAATTGCAACTTCATTTGAAACTAAAATCCTCAATCAAATATCCAAAGATACATAGATAAATCTTAAATTCCAATTCTAGTGGTCAAACATGTTCATTTCTAAATACTAATCAATCTTTCACAATAGTCGCCAATACTCCACTTACAATTTTGAGGGAGAAAAATATAAATTAAAACTTTAAGATTTATAACAAATTAAATAAATTATAATAAATACTTTTAATCTATCATGGTGAAATTGAAAAAATTGAGACAATGAATGAGAATGTAACACCCCCTTCTAGCCTTCCCAACAAGGGGCGAGTTACAGTCATGGGTTTTCAATATCCAATCAATTTTAATAACAATGAAAATAAACTTAAAATAATTTCCATAGAAGTAAGAGTTAACATTTCAAAAACAATTACAATGGGAAGGAAAATAACTGATCAGAGTTGTGCAACGTGTGTGTTAAGCGTGGTGTGATATGCATATGAGGATGCATATCACAGAACCTCTTCTCAAAATCCGTACAAGCAGCTCTGCCTTTACACCCTGCACCTCCTCATCCTTTGCTTGCAACCTGCACGTTTTAGAAATAACGCGAGGGGCTGAGTACTTTCGTACCCCGTGAAAATATGCCCGAAAACTACAGTTATAGATATGAAAGCTATGCACACACACACAGATGATCATGGGGTTTTATTGAAAGTAACCATGTCATCCAAAACATTTTGTTCACTCGAGCTAACTACAATGTTAACATATTTGTTTAATCGTTGTGTAACTGGAAATTTGGCCTGTTTCCAAGTTACGATGAACAGATGGGAATAGACGAATCACTCCGCCCACTGTCATCAATTTGTGCACAAGGTTTCAGTATCACACTATTTTGGAACACGCTCGAGTTAGTTTATATTTCATCATAGTTCATCGTAAGGTTTGTTGATCTTCGATGTTAGGTTTGTTAACCTTTTATTTCACAGATTATCGAGATTTGCTCAAGTACCAGTTTGGTCTCGGTCCTTATCTTTCAATCAATCTCTCTGTTGATGGGAATCAACCAGAGGAACAGATATGCAACACAAACATTTTATGCATAGCAATCTTTTAAAATAAAACATTTTTCTCATGCTTTTGAAAACAAAACGCATTTGGTTTTATACGGAAAATAATTCCCACCTGGAGTATGCTTGGTCTAAAGATGCTTCCCGCTAGGTGGGCTCAATCCCCGATATCCTCAAACTCCTACGATAATAGGGATTAACCGATTAAGTTAACGGTCTAGGACAACAACATGCTTATTCAAATCCAAAAACCAACTCATGAATTAACTACAATAACATAATCCTTAATCTCATCATTTAACCCCAAGTCAACATCCTCAATCAATCAACCTTCTATGGTTTACGATTCAAAACTATGCTCAACTTAAATCCAAATCCGAAAATCCAATATTTATCACTTGAAAACTCATCTTTCTTGCTCAATAAGCATTTCAAATCAATATATAATCAAATAGGTTGAAAGGATTTGAAATTGGATGGAAATTATCTTAAAAACCATGATTAATACTTTAGGGTCGAAGTCCGTTCCGAACAGGTTGCGTTCGTCCCGAGCGGAACGAACGAAATTCAGAAAATGCACAAGGCCGTGAGCCATCCCGAGCGGGATGAGCTCGTCCCGATCGGGATGCAGCTCGCCCTGCACCCTGCTGATTCGTGATCCGTCCCGAACGGGACCAATCCGTTCCGAACGGGACGGGTCATCTTCTCCGGCAATTCCGCCGTTCCCGGCCCTGAAACTCGCATTTCTAACCACCCCAAGCCTCCGATTACACATGCAAATATCTAGGAACATTCCCTAGACCTCCTAGAACACGAATATCACATTTAAAATACGGATTCTACCTCCAAATCGAAGGTGCAAGAAGGTTCACCGGAAAATCTCCTTCACGGCGGCGAGCTCAACTCCGGCTACCAAATCCACACTTCTTGGTGTCCGAACACTCCTTGGAACATCAGGAATTCGATTCAAATGGTTATTGCTCGAGAAAAATTCAAATTAACGAGATCTAGATTTTTTTATTAAAATCTCACCCAAATTCCGACGACCAATCTTCTCACGGCGATAACTTCTCCGTTCCTCAACCTCTCGAAGCCCACGAGTAACCAAATCGAAGGTCTTCGAACGTACTACGATATGGCGGTAGCCGCTCGCCCTGAAACGTTCGGAGTTGGCCGGAATTTGCATCGAAAGATGGTCTGACGGGAAGGGTTAAAGGGGTGGAGGTGGGTTCTCTCTGATTCTCTCTCTCTAACTTGATATATGATGGAACAAAATGTTATAATGCATAGTTTCTTCTATTTATACCTTCCTCCATAACTTATATCATAGTATCTCATTTCATTGATATAATATCATGGATCAATCATAATCCATGATTAATTCCACCTTATAAAATAATACTTCCCACATGAGACCTCATATTTCATTCTCCCACCATTAATATTTCAATTTAGGCTTGATAACTTCATCAAGATCTTAAGATAGCCAAACTCAATAACATAATTGACTTCTCCAACTTCAATAAATTCAAATTCGAATGCTTCCCGATAAAAGAAATTCCTTATATTTACTCCAAACAACTATTACAAGGCTAAAAATAACACGGGGTGTTACAGAGAATCTACAATATCTTCATCAACATTAACATTTAAGATCTCACCTTTTAGTTAATCCGTTGATACAACTTAATTGAAAATTTGAAGTTGAGAAAAATAGAAAGTTATTAAATTTTGATAGTAGAAGAAAATACATATTAAAAAAATATAATTAATAGATAAATAAATATATTTTTTGATGGTGAATTAATAAAATGGGACACGAACAATGAAGAACCAAGAGATTTGAGTTTTTGAAAGAACTTAAAATCTATATTAATATATCAAAATCAATTAATTAATTATTATATTTAAAAAATAAATAATTTTTATTAATTTATTAACGGATATCCGTATCTGATCCGTATCCAATCCGAATCCGATCCGAAATGTTCGTGTCTTTATCGTGTCGATCCGATAAGAATTCATATCCGATAAGCCTCAATCCGTATCCGTTATTATCGTGCAGATTCGTGTCGGATTATCGGATCGGATCGGATCAAAAATTGTGAATCCGAATCCGATCCAAAATTTTTGTGTCTTTATCGTGTCGGTCCGATAAGAATTCATATCCGATAAGCCTCAATCCGTATCCGTTATTATCGTGCGGATTCGTGTCGGATTATCGGATTGGATCAAAATTTGCCACCCCTAATATAAATAGAACACCCCAAAAAGGAAACATGGACCAAATAATCGGAACGAAGGGAGTATATATTTTTTCTCGGTTGACTCGTTCTATATGACATCATTTTTGGGACTGTGAATGTAATAATGATTATTGATCTACCACAAAAACACTTGTTCTATAAAATCTTTTTACACCATACAATAATTTTTTATAATTATAATTAATTATGTTATTTGAAGAAATTAATATTTTATTCAAAATTCATATTTTTTTTCTCTCTAAAATGAATTTTATATTCATACATTTTCATTCATAAACTCAACTTCTATTTTCTCTAGTGTTTCTCCCTTCTAATATCTAGTTATGAATCCATATTAATTAAGATTATTATAGTTATATATTTTATATAAATATATAATTAAAAAAATTATAAATAATACATATTGAAATATTAATATAAAAAAATCTAATTTAGGTTGGGTGAATGTCATTGCTAGAGTATAAATTAAGTTGAGTTGTAAGTTGTGTAGGTAGAAGAGAGATAAAATAATATTGGGAAGGTCTCAGGTTAGGCACGCTTTAGGCGGATTTTATCCATTAACCCAAGTCAAACCCATCTAATATACCCTATTTGGGATGGATGAACTCATTTGGGTATGGATAAAACCCGTCTAAACCGTTTAGGCGTGCCTAACTCAAGTTTTTGCCAATAATATTTTATTATTAGATTGAGTTGTATTATGTTGTTAGTAGAGATAATTTTATATGGGAAGGTCTCAGGTTAGGCGCGCCTAATCATTTAGGTGGGTTTTATCCATTAACCCAAACTCAAACTCATTTAATATACCCTAATTGGGGATTAATAAATCCTATTTGGGATGATAAACCCATTTGGATAGGATAAAACCCACCTAAATCGTTTAGGCGTACCTAACGCAAGTTTTTTGTCTTTTATATGCGATCTCGGGAAAACGCACTATTACTCTGCGAAATTAACAGTGAAAATATTCGAATGAGTGTAATTTTCCCGAAAAGGACCAAACGTAAAATATGAAACTCATTACTATCGTAATCTCAATTAATCAATCAAGGAATAAGGTTCCATGTTGCAAATCACATTCTACTACAAATCCACCCACAGTGAAGATAATCCCCAAATTGAAGATAAACCATGTAACTGGAATCCAGCTCATGGAAAAAGAAATTGCAATAGAGGAAAAAAAAAGTCCAATGTACAACCACATATGTAATATTGCAGTTTTAATAAAGCTGAATTATGCTTAATTAAACAATTAAATAAAGTTTTATTTAGCAATAATTGTTTAAATTATTATTAAAATGGAAAACGACATCCAATGTTGCATGTAAGTATGTTTATTGCATGTAACGTGCCTATGAGTATATTTTGAGAAACCCTAAGTGGTCATGCAGCCATATTTTACGTAGAAATCTGAGCGCGATGAATTATTGTTCCTAGAGTAGTTGAGTCTCAATTAAATTAACAACTCGCACCTTGATGCTCCGTTTCTTCCACCAAGCTAGGGTCTGTCTGAGATTAATTTATGGAAGGATAGGAATTGATCGAAATGAGATTCTGAGACCCGATAAATATTCTGTGATTTAATGAAGTATTGAGTTCGGGGTAATAATGTGATAATTTAAAAAATTATGAAATTGCACCAATGAGTAGAACTCGTTATTAGGAACATTTCCATGGATGCTCGTTTTTTCAATTTGGATAATATACATCAAAGTAGAAATCTTGAAAAGTTGAGAATTGGTATGGAATACATGTGAGATAACTTGAAGCACGTGAACCAAGGCAAGTTGCGTGGCATTCCTCGCAGTGAAGAATGCCACAACTTGACTACTTGCGTGACATGTGATGACGATGTTGTGCGGTGGAGGGCGGTAACAATTAATGTTTGAGATTAGAATCATTTTTCAAAATAATCAAAACAAATTCATTTATGCAAATTTCATTCCTCACGCCAACACCATCCGTGAACCACCTCAACCAACCACCTTCCTTCTTGGGAGGTTTGTGATTATGTTGGGGTGTGGGTTGGGGGTCGGAGATGGCCGGAGAAGCTCATACAGATCGCGCGAGCTGTTTGCGTCACGTGCTGCCTTTTTTTTCGATCGTTGGCATCAGTGAATGTGCATACATCGACTGACGTGGTCGGCATCGGTCGATTTCCTATGATGGAAACACGTATATGCATGTTTTTTGTCTGTTTTCGATCCAATTTGTTCCATTTTTTATGCATAAACTTGTATGGTGATTATTTTACGTTCCATGCATGTAAATATGAGAAAAGAAACGATTTTGGACGCCGGTTCTGATTAAATGGATTAATGAATCGTTAATTATGTGTTGAGTCGTTTAATCTATAAATGTGCTTTGATTGAGTTGATCTGTTAGTCGTGGATAGTTAACATATATGATTGTGATTGATTAAGTCTCATGCATATTGCTTCGAGATACGATGATGCATATTGAGTTGTCAGGTTTTGTGAGTTCAGTCAGTTAATCATAGAACACGATGTCAAGTAACATCAGTTGAGGTACTGATTGTTTAACAATTAGATGATCCATCCTAACTAGTTATGCTCAACACAGGTTAACAGTGCAAGTTCGACACATCTAACGTAAAACATCTCTACAAGCAATAAAGGTGGGGACAATTTTTGTAAAAATAAAATATCTTTTCAAGTTGTGATCTCAGTTTTCTAAAATGCGAGAAAAATATTTTATTTTGAAATTGATTAACTATGCCTAAACTATTTTGTTTTATCTTATCTGTGTCTCTGCTTGATTACAATCTCCAGAGAGATTACTAATGAGAATGGAACGAGGCACTTGGAATTCCTGAGCTAAGCCTCATTAATTTAAAAGGTTAATTACCTAATTAAACGATCTATAAGCTCAATTGTGGTCACTCAACAAGAGCGCTGATACCTTTGGGGAATAAAGAAAGATACGTGTTGTCTTTTGAAATCGATCGGGACTCAAGGTAAAATTTTGAAATTAGTTCACTTTGATAACAGCGAGTTGAGTGGATTATGATATTCCCAGTTGTTCATCGTAACTCGGAAGCGAGCCAATTTACCAGTTACAAAACGGTAAACAGATATGATATCATATTTGAAAAGCTGCAGCGTTAAAATTATTTTGGATAAACACGCTAGCTATTTCAATAAAATTCCTTGGTTTATCTGTGTGTGTGGCATAACATTCATATCTAAATATTCTTTTTGGACATTTCTCCACTGGTACATTGTACTCAGCCCCTCGCATTATTTCCAAAATGCACAGGTTAAGAAAGAGGATGGAAATGCAGTAGTGTAAAGGCAAAACAGTTATAGAATAAGAGCAAGATCCTGATATATTCATGTTCATATGCATATTTCCAATACGTAAATCTCCACTGCATTGAACCTCTGGTTAATTCCTTTCCTTTTGTTGTGTAATAATTCAGAAACCAAACTCAACATATGATTGATATTACTGTCAGTTGCATGGGAAATTTTTTTCACTGTGGCAACCCTTTTGTATGCATGTATGTTGTTAATTGAATGTGTTGCATGATCTTATATTATCACCATTTTGTTTTGGTCATCTAGTCTTCCGTTGTTAAATTACCCAACCCACTTGAAGCGCATCCCAAAGGTTCGGAAAGGTAACTCGGGGGCGCTACAACATCTCACCATATAATTGTAATGTAAGATTTAATATTTGACTCAAAACATTTTAATTTCATTAGTTATTTATAATAATATTAACTACTTTAAATTATTATATTTATTAAGATTGAGTTTTAGAATATAAAAAAATTAGTACTCCCTCCGTTCCGTGTAAATAGTCATCATTTTTTTTTTACACGAGAATTAAGAGTTGTGAGTGTATAATGAGTTTTTGGGATTAATATTTTATTGTTGAGTGTGAAAAAATTGTCATTTTTAGAAATGTGACAATTCAGTTGGGACACCGATTTGAAAAGTGTGACAATTCTGTTGGGATGGATGGAGTATATATTTTAAGATTGACCTGTATATTAAAATAAAATCCAAAATCTTCCCACAAATTAAATTGTTAAGGTTTAACATATCTAGAGTCTTAATACCTAATAGGCTAATAGAAAAAAAGTTTCAATTAAGAAATGAGAAGTCGAAATAATGCCAAACAGAGCTTAGCGATTTCTAATTAAAGCATGACCGTCGGATTTTTTAAAATAGTGACGACATTATATTGATTGGACATGGCCCTAATTATAATAATAATACTATAATTTTCTTCCTGTTTTCTTCCTATTTGATTGATGATGATTGTGTTTCCAAAACTTTTCAATATCACTTTCAAACATATTTTCATTCCAGTTTTTACGCTAACAAAATAAACTATAATCATCAATTTGATGTGTTAGATAAATTCGTTTTTTTCCAATTTCAAGTTTGAAAAGATGCAAAGTCCAATAAATTTTTCCTTTTATAGGAGTATAATAGCTATTGGGTTGACAATTATCCCATTATAGGAGAATTGTGCCTCGAGATAGTTTAATTAATTAACGATTTAGAAGATTAATTGTCAATTTAGAATTGAAAGACAATAAGAATTTTCAATTAAGGACTTGAAAGAATATAAAATTCTCAATTCAGAATCTCAATAATAGATCGTGAATTGGGAGTTTAAGGAATTTTCAGGTCATAAATTGAGAATTCATCTTCCGGATGTTCGATCGATAATTAAACTATTTTTCAGGTCTTGATGTAAATTAAACAGCGGAATAAGTTTAATGGTGAGACTTGCATTTATCTAAACAGAGTGTCAGTCTCAGTTTGATATATCAAAGCTCAGTTTAGGTCTTAAATCCGGATAGTCGTTAAGTAAGTTTCAATCTATACTTAAACACTTAAATGTTGAGTTTTAAATTACGTAAATTGATAACATAAAGCAATAAATGGACTCAAAGGATTTATAGTGGTTCGGACACGAAAAGGTCCTACGTCCACTCTTCAGACAGAGGTATGGTAATCCACTAAGTGAATGAATACAAGGTGCTCCCACGATCCATCGCTTGTTGAAGGATGCCTCGTTCTTCAGTTCACAAGCTTACTTGCCCGGTCCTTTGTACGTCCTTCACTTCGCAGCTAATCGGAGTGTGAGCACACCACACATCCTCTTCATCGTCGGAATGGGGTCTTTAAAGTTCTCCCCGGAACTATCAGCTTGGTGGCTTGAACGCCCGTCAGAGTCAAAGTACAGATCGTACTTGACAGTTGTGTTCTTTCTTGGAGAGTAAGAACACCAAAAATAACTCAAGAACTAGACGTTCTGAGTCTTGTGTACATGAAGGTGACACACAGAAAGCTTTTAGAAAAGCCTCTAACTTTTGAGACGAAAAATTTTGCTGAGTTTTGGCAAGCTCGAGAGTTCGGTGTTAGGTACTTGAATCTCTGGTTGTCCTCAACTATTTATAGGCTGAGGTCTTGAGATTTTAGTCGAAAGAGCCATTGGAGATAGATTTGATGAAGTCCAATCAAAATTCTCTATTCTCTGCTGTAAACGGCGGTAGGTAGGTCCTATTCAAGGAATCCTACTCCCGTTTTTTCTGACTTGAACAATGACTATTCAACTTTTCTCATAACAACAGTCAGATCAGCCTGAGGAATACAGACTGATCAGTCCGAGGAATCAAGATTGAAGTCCTGGGCTTGGAGATTTTAAGGAATCTCCAATCCTTAAAGTGCGTTCTTGTAAGTACAATTCCTTAGACAATTCTTCTTGTCTCTATGCGCGGGGATTGGAACTAAGATTCCATGCTGGTATCATCAAGTTTGCAAGTCCATGTTGGCTGACGTCATGAGTCAGAACATTGATCCCCAGACTAGCAACTTTGATATTCTGAACTGGCGAGTTCCAGACTGGTCAGTCCCAGAATGATGAGCTCCAATGTTTGATGCAATCCCAAACTTGTTAGTCCCAAACTAATGAGACCTAGACTAATAAGTTCTGGACTAATCAGTCTCATACTGAATTTTCAATCTTGAATCCTTTTGTGCATCCAGAATTTATATATCAAAACAAAATTGAAGTTAATCTCGAGACTTCCTAGATTGGTTAGACTTGACCAAATCTTTGACCCACAAAAACGCAATAAACAAGAAAATTCTTACAACAAACTTCCTAATAGTTTCTCCCTTTATGGTGTGGTTAAAACCATCTAACCATCTATACACACTCTAAGCTGGTCAAGGAGGAGCGATTGACTTTTTGAGTTTTTACAAGTATAATCTATCAAACTACAAACTCGTGGAAAATACCTCCTTAGACTTAGGACTCTACTTAGGATCTTTCCCCTTAAACTGGGAGATATATTGCTTGATTAATAAATTTCAAAGTAAAAAAAAAAAGAGCAAAAAATCATAAGAGCGAAAAATGCTGATTACACTGAAAAAATGTAAGTTCAGCTAAAATAAAAAAGTGACTCTTCGTTGGACAAACATGATTTGTCATCAACAAGTTAGTTTTTCCATCAAGATGAGTTTAATTACAAGTAAAAGGCAAAACTAATTGTGAGTCTATACAACAAAAAGAAGAAGAGCCAGGTTACATGTGAGGTTGGCCAGAAAAAAGTTTTGCAATTAAGAACAAGGAAGAGGACACTTTATTTAGATCCAGAGGAGAAGCCAGTAGAGAGTTTGGCTAGGTCACCCAGGTAAGCGATAAGATTTGTGAGTTTGGCTATATCAACCTCGCGCTTCTTCTGGTCAGCCTCCTCACGCTCTTCCCTCTTTCTCATCTCTTTTCGTTGGAGCCTCAGATGATTTTCCTCGGCCTTCCTCCTTTCTTCATCTTCTTTTCTCCTAAGCTCTTCCCCCTCTTTGACCATCGCCAAAAAGGTGGTCATCGTGGTGGTCACCGAGTCCATCTTTGTCTCAATGACCTTGGTCAGCTCCTCCTTAGCTACTTCCACTTATGTTCAGACTTTTCCGCAACGAGGTCATTGATGTGAGCCAGGAGCTGATCATTTTCACGAGGAGCAACACCAAATAGAGTGATGGATGTGGAAGCTTGATCATCAGCAGTAACAACAACGGGTCAATTGATCTCGAGAGGTCATTGTACTATGGGCACCGAGGGGTTGAAAGGGACAATCCACCATTTCTTCTATTCTTCTCCTTGAGCTTGGCGAGCTCTAGCTGCTTCATCCTTCTCTGTGATGCATTCTAGACCTTGGGCTCGGGCATTCTCAGCCTCCATCCTTTGCTTACTTTTCTCCTTGAGCTTGGCCTCTGCCTCCAGCTCGACCCTTGTCTTCTACCTCTTCGTCATATTGGCCAATTGCTCCTCCTTACTACCCGGAGCTGAGACAATGACCTTAATGGCATGGCCTTTAAAAGGATCACCACACCCTGTGCTGGCACCCTCATTTGTGCCTTCTTCTAAACTTGTTTCTTTTTCTTTGAGATTGGCTGCTTAGTCTTAGTCCTTTCAGTGATAGGTAACACTACCGCAGTCTGTGTGCCTGGAGCAATGCATTCTTCCAAATTTATGGAAGTAATGCTCCACTTCGGCCTTCTTCTTTAGTTCGACCCTTTTTTCCTCGGTGAGTTGCTGGGCAACGGCGGGCACCATGCCACCTTTAATATCTTTTAGGGCCTCATCCTCGGAGATTTGATCCTCTGGATCAACATTTTTCCTCCCCATCAAGTACCTCGGCCTCTTGTAATCGACCACCAATTGTTTGGCTTTGGTGACTGGGATGAAGTCAGTCCCAAGTAGAGCCTCGCCGCCCATGTCTATCTATTATACGGGCATCAAGATCTCAAGCAGGCAGCTAATCTTCAAACCAAAACTGATAGCCGATTATACAGGTGTGGTCTGTCTTCATCTTGATATTTCGCTTGCCATTCTCCTGAAGACGACCACATAAAAATTATGCTCAGTTTCCCTTGATCCCATCATCAAGGGCCATCATCATTGAGTATTTTTTTTCAAGTTGAGCTCAGAATGGGAGCCAACCTTGCATTGGATAATGCGTACAACTATAGCACACAACATCTTCTTTGCTCCTTCTTCCACTTCTGCCAGTGGGTCTTCATAGCGGTGTGGTCGTTCTCCAGATACATCGCCACTGAAGTGCCTTCATTCCTCACGGAATATATATTTGCCAGGAGAGCAGGATCCTCTTGGATCTTCTGGCCAAAAATACAAGTGATGGAATGAGACTCATCCTTGGGAATCATTGCTCTAGCGTAGAATTTCGCGACCATGTGTGGGTGGAAGGACTCTGGCTTGGCCATCAGAAAATATAATATTTGTTGTCTTTTCAGGATGTCTATGAATTATAAACCATGGTGTTTTTGGGTTAGGAGGAGATGCAAAATCATTTTTTTCTGGACCTGCACAGCCCTATATTGTGCGAAGGTCAGTTTTGCCCTTTGCTCCTAGTTCCAAAAATAGTCATCAGCCTGCCGTATGGTATGGATGTATAAAGATCTTCAACCTGGTATATCCCTGATAAGCTCATATTTATACTCACTTATCTATATTTTTCTCCATTGTTTCAAGTGTTTTACATTATGTTTTTACTTATTTCTGTGCATGAGTCTATTTTAGAGGGTGTTATGCCTTTGATGGGTGATTTTTGTAGGTTTTAGGCCAAATTCATTGGAAACTCGTACCGAAAGCAGATGATGTTCAAAGGAACAGTCAATAATTCTCCCACAGATGGAATCTGAGCTAATGGAGCACATGGATGGAGCGATCTTTGAATTATCTTTCCAACGCAACTGGAATCGGGTCAATCGGAGTTCGGAAGCAAAAGTTATGGCTAAAACCGTGAGACTGCACAGAAGGGGATCGACGCATGCATTCCTGTCGATCGACAGGATTTGTGTCGCTCGACACAGAAGCTCAACTTGACGAATCGACACAAATTTCAACCCGAATTTCGACTGGATGGTTGTGTCGATCGACAGGTGTCGATCGACAGGCAGGCTGTCGATCGACACGGAGGCCCGAAAAGGCTGTTTTTGGCCTGTTTTGGCAGTTTTTGCTATTTTTACCCAATACTCAAATTAGGTCTTTTTCCCCCTCTATGTTTTCCCCATTGCTGAGTTAATTGATATTTACATGTTGATGATTAGAATATCTGCCCTAGGATCTGTGCTTTCCTTTGACTGTTTTAAAAACCCTTTAATTTCTTGCAATTGTTATCTTTAATTTCCAAACAAAAACCCCTTTTCAAATTTCCTCAAACATCTATGTTCTAAGAATTATAGCTAGTACTTTAGATTTTTTGTAGCACAGTCCCTGTGGGATCGACCACCTACGGGTGTAAAAACATTATTTGCTCTCTGCTTTCTGCAGTTATCAATCCCGGTGAAGAAAGGTTCATGCTTCGGAAAGTTTGTCATTATTTTAGCAGTTGGTGTCGGGTTTGAAGGTCCAGAAGCGTGAGATGATTCCGCCATTAAATGTATATGATTGGAATAAATCCAAGGAATTTGTACAAAATGTTTTTTTGAAGGATGGAATACTTGGAGAAATAAATGTCTTAAAATTTAAGGGTGCAAAAAAGCTTTCCCGTCGGAGAAGGAACCCTATTTATTGGGTGGAGATGAATAGTGTACTCCAGTTCAGACGGTCAGGATCAAAGATGGAGCGGGTTGATCAATGGTCTAGACTAGTTATGACAGTTGATATCATTCTGACATATGACTAGAGTCGTGTAAAGCTGACATGGCTACTGCCTCGAGTCCTGGTACTACTGACGTGGCGCGTCCCTATTCGACCTTTAACTGTGTTTGACTGCGCTCCGACGCCTTTGCATTAAATTAAACATTTAATGTTGCGTGTTGCATAAGCGATACTGGATTTAAAAAATCCCGCACATGCAGATTCCTAAAACTGGTCTGCAAGTTTTGTGTTGAAAAATGAAAGAACAAGTCTAGTAACACTTGAGCATCAGTCCCATACTTATGTTACTATTAGGATTTTTGTTAGAGATATCATTCCTTAATTTTTGTGTTTTGGTGGGTCAAAGATTATAAAAGCCATCTTAGTCAATTTATCAGTTTCTAGAGTTCAAATTTGTAATCCTTGTATAGGATCGATCGAGTTGTAATAGAACTTAGGCTGAAGACCGAGCAAAGGAGATGCTCGAGAAGTGATAAACAGCATGTCTTGAAACTTGGTTTCCACCGAATATAGCCTTGACCAAAACTAAGTTGGGGCACTCAGTATAGGGTCTTCTATACTGAACAGGAAAAGTCAGTATGAGGGCTTCCCCGTACTGACTAGGAGAAGTCAGTATGAGGGTTTTCCATACTCATCAGGAAATCAGTATGAGGGTGTTTTCCATAATAACTATGGACAGTCAGCATGAGGGTCAACCATGCTGACTATGGGAAGTCAGTATGAGGGCTAGCTATACTGACCTTGGGAAGTCAGTATAAGAGCCTCTACCTTTAAAGCACGAGTTATTCGAAAGATATTGAAGCTCGGTCACACTTTGGCATATACATGCCCAAGTGAAAGTCAGTATGAGGTTATCCATACTTGGGTTCCTCAGACTAAAACTTAGTCGGACATAAAGTTAGTGTATAGTACACTGACATAGCAGAGCAGAGCAGAAGCAGTCCTACGACATGGGCTACGATTGGACAACATCTTCCATGAGTCTGACGACTGGATTTATGTGTCTAAAGGCCAGAAATTCAAAATGCTGGAGGAAGTCCTCTGTAAATAGGACCACAAATTAACCTTGAAAAGGTTAACGATTTGAATGATTCTCACTCTAAGAAGAGCACTTTGCTAAGCCATCTCTCTGCTAAAACTCTCTTAGTTTCCGTGTTTCTTAACATGAGACTTGAGTCCCTGACTTAAGATTTTACACCGTGCTATCTTCTCCTAGCACGAGGCTGAAGCTTTTCTTTGGTGAATATATATTTCCAAGATATATTCATAGCAGTCAGTTTCCTACTCTAGGATGCTGATTCTCACGGGCGTATGCCAACAAACTAAGTTATGGGAAGAACAACAAACATCCAACCACCAGGAAGAATGCTGCGGGGTGTTGTCCTCACTTCAACCTGAAGACTAATCCTACAAGGAGTTCCTAGGCGACCGATTATAGAGGACTCTCTCCTTCATCTGGATGGAACTAGCTAGCTTCAAACTGAAAGAACTTGAACCAAAAGAGTCAGTCTGGTTATGCTTCAGACCGATTAACACAAAATGATACTGGTGATCAGTTTCAATCTGAAATCTTCAGTAATAAAAAAAACTAAGAGTTTGGACTTAGTTTTATTCCGCTTCTCCAGAAAACCAAAGAATTTTCAAAGCAAAAGAAGGAATGAAATCTTGGACTCAATCTTCACCCTCTGAGATCTCATCAAACTCCGTAAGCCTGAGTTTTATACAAAGCTCTTTATATCTAGCTTCTGGGAGAGGCTTTGTGAAAATGTGTGTGAGATGATCTTCAGTCTGGATATACTTCACACTTATATCCTTCTTCTCGACATGATTAGGAATGAAGTGATACCGGGTGTCGATGTGCTTAATCCTTGAATGATGAACCGTATTCTTTGTGATGCACATCGCACTGTTGTTGCAATAGATGGGAACACATCTTGAGCTGATATCGTAATCCAAAAATTGTTGTTTGATCCATAACATTTTAGCACATCAACTGGCAGCTGCAACATATTCATCTTTAGTGGTGGTTGTTGCGACTGAGTGTTGTTTCTTGCTGAACCAACTTATCAGCTTATGCCTTAGAAACTGACAGGTTCCACTCGTGCTTTTGATCAATACGACATCCGCCAAAGTCTGAGTCTGAGAACCCAGTCAGAGTAAGCTCGTCGCATCTTGGGTACCGAATTCCCAGTGATTTGGTGCACTTCAAGTATCTAACAATTCTTTTGGCAGCATCCATGTTCAATCTCTTCTAATTTGCTTGAGATCTCACGCACACTCTAACAACGTACAAAATGTCGGGCTGACTTGCTGTGAAATATAAAAGTGAACCAATAACGCCTTTGTAAGCTGATGGATTTATTGATTCTCCATCTTCATCTAAGGTGATCTGGACAATTGTGCTAATAGGGATTCGTAGAGACTTCGTCTTCTCTGAACAAAATTTGTTGATCGAATCCCCAGTGTACTTATTCTGATTAATAAAGATTCCATCACTAGACAAATGAAATTGCAGTCCTAAGAAGTAGGTCATCTTTCCAATCATACTCATTTGGAAGTGACTTTGCATAAGCTGGGAAAACTTCTCACACAGACTTAATGAAAACTGGTAAAACAGCAAAATCGTAGACTGACAAAGCCTCAGACTGGAAGGAAGCTAGCTCAACAACAAAGACTGATCAAGCAGTTTGTTCCTACTACAAGTAAGTAAGTTGCATCGACCAGTTCGGCTAAGCAGCCAGTTTATGCTGTGAGGAAGTCGAATTTCAAGCTCAGCTTGAAAGAAGGAATCTACCAAGTACGGGGAACACCTACTTGAGGCAAGAGCCCAAACACACTTTCAATCAAGGGCTATGAATGCTAACCGCAGTGGTCAAAACTTGTCTAATAAGAGACCACCAAGGTATCACACATATCCGGAACCTAGTTTCTAAGGTTCTCAGAGGAAGCAGAACTCCAAAAGAACTACACACACAACCACACCTTCCCAATTCGAAAGCATGCATTATTATCAAAAGAAGGGAAAGTTTACTGCTAGTGATGACAACAAAAAGCCAGTTACTGTCAAAATCACAAAGATTTGGATTCCTAAGGGGATAATCCAAAGAACTAATCCCGCAGCACCAGCAGATATTCGGGGACCTAAAATACAATTAGTGATTTTGCAGGAACAGGTACACGCAAATCAGCTTCAAGAGAAGAGCGAGTGGATGCTCGGCTCACATGACTAGAAAGAAGAATCTATTCACAGATCTCAATATAGTCAGAGGACCACCAGTCTTGTTTGGTGATAACTCTAGGGGCATATTTTTAGGAAGGGGAAGCATCGACTAGGACGGAGTCCAAATCATCAATGTATCCCTCGTCACCAACTTGAAGCATAATCTTCTCAGCATAAGTCTATTGAGCGAAAGTGGGTATGACGTCTCCTTTGAAGAATCAGAGTGCCAGATAAATGACAATGGACTTTGTTTTGCAACAGCCTGATAAGCTCATATTTTATCTCGCTTATTGCATTTTTTCTTTGTTATTTAATGTATTCACATTAGTTAGGGTCAATAAATGAGCATAAGCCTATTTTCGTGGGTATTTTGCTTGTGGTGGTGTATTTATACATGTTTGAGGTCAAATTCACATAAAACCGGTGCCAAAGGCAGCAGATGTTCAAAGAAATAGTCACAGCTTCTTACACACATAGAAGTCGAGCTAATGGAGCATGGAAGTAGAGAGATATTTGAATTGGCTATCCAATGCAACTAGAATCGGGTCAATCGATGTTTGGGTGTAGAAGTTATGGCAAAAACCATAAGACTGCGCAAAAGTGGTCGATGTAGAGATTTCTGGCGATGTGGAGATTGTATGTCGATCGATTATGATTGACATGAGGAGTAGTTCAGGAAGGAAACACATTTTTACAGGTAAAGCTCGAGATTTTAGAGGAAATTGCCAAGAATTCCTTTTCCCTACCTCAAGATCTAACCCTAGTTTTATAAATACTCATGTAATAGGTCTAGATTAGTGGTTCATCATATTATTCACTTTAGAATTCAGTGTTTACTTAAGTTTTTAGTTCTCTTCATCTTTACTACTTTGGAGTTTGAAGACTGGATCAAGACTTTAGTTCATGCTCTTTTATTTTCCAAGTAAGTTCTTAAATGCAATTTGATGTTTCTTTTCCAATGTTTCTTTATTAATCTGACTTTATTTCAAAAGTTATTTTCTAAAAACAAACAATTCTCAATTTTGGCTTTGCTCAAAGAATGATTTGATGAATTGCGTCCAATACATGAAATAGCTTCATTACACTATTCCCTGTGGGTTCAACAACCTCTGGTTTTACAAATTTATTTGCCACTATATTACTACAATTTATCTGGTAGTTTTCCATTGATCAAATTGGTGACATTATCGAGGATTAGTTAGATTCTATTTTATTATTTTATTGTTTGGATAATTGTTGGATTAAGTTTTTTAATTTTTCTCGTGTTCATGTGTTGTGAGTAGATTCTCTGTTTCGACCGACATCTGATGTATCGGTCGACACATAAAGTTTTTGTGTGTCTGTCGATACCACATGTGTCGATCGACACAGACTGACTGCTGCAAACTTTTGTCTTTCTTTTAAGGTGCATGACCACAAGGGCTCAGGGGCAAGAACTCGAAGCTTTTGACTCTGAAATTGAAGCTACCTGCAAGAAAAACAAAGTGAAAGCAAAGAAGGAAAAATAAAGGCATACAGACATGGAAGATCCACAAGAAGAGCCACTGCAAAACATGACTCCTGAAGAATAAAGACAATTTTTACTTGAGGTGCAACAACTCAGACAACAACTCCAAGCAGCACAGGCAACCCAAGCAGAGCAAGCTGACAGACTAGCATAACTAAATGGGGGAGAAAACAATGAGAGATGAGTCATTATGCCATAGAGATCGATCTTGGATCGTTTCTGTAGCAAGAGGAGCCAGGTTTCAAAGTTAGCATCAACGCCAACAATTTAAAATTTAAGATGGGCCTGATTCAGATGGTCCAACAGAACTAGTTTGCGGGGAAGGCAGATGAAGACCTATACGCACATCTCAGCCAATTCATTGAAGTGTGTAATACAGTCAAGCAGAATGGAGTCTCATAGGATACCATCAGGATGCGGCTCTTTTCTTTTTCTCTTAGGGATGAGACCTGATGAGTTAATATTTTCACTCATATTTGGTTTGATTAAATATTATTTTTTGATATGTTTTAGTTCTAATAAACGTGATTGACCCAATTTTGGATCATCTTCTGGAATCGTATAACAGTCAAAAGTGAGTGACTGTTCATCGGAATTGTTATAGTCCGAATACAAATAAGTCCAATACCATTGATGTCCAATAGCTTTAATAGTAATGGTTGGATCTACTACTACCTTGTCCACTGAATATAAAAGATCAAATGATGGTATAGCAATGAACATCAGGATAATACTAGGAAATATGGCTCGGGAGCAAAAGTTAAGGCCAAAACTGTGAGAGTGTACAAAAGGATCGAAATGGATAAATTCTAGTGACATGAAGCCTCTGTGTCGATCGACATGCGGGGTGAGGGTTGACATACAGAGCAATTCTGGAAGGAAAATGCGATTTTACAAGTTTTTGGGCGAGAATTGGTGGAAATAAAAGATATACATCAACTTGGAAGCCTTGAAGACCCAAAAAGGAAGATATATGTAAAATATGATATTAAGATTAAGATTTTCATCAAATCTAATATTATTCCTTATAGGACTCTTCCATGTAAATCCTACACAAGCTCTATAAATACTCCTCTAGATTAGTTTATTCATTGGACTGAGTCCCTACACCTATACCCTATATTCTTTCTTCTTCTTGATTTTTGTAGTATTTTTTTAGTCTTTAGTTTTTTTTTAATTTTATTTATGCACTTCAGAATTTATGTTCCTATTTAATTTATGCAATTTACTTTCTATTAAATTATGTCTTTTTATTTTATTATGTCTTGTTAATTTTCCTAGCAGATTCTAGGGTTTGTACAACTGTTTTGGATGCATGCTTAGGTTTGATTGATCATTGCTGATGGTTTGTGATTCCTCCTTTATTTCATAATTCTAGATTATATGAAGGACCGAGAGGTGAAATTTTATTTAGATGTCTAGTTATTGATAGAAGGACCGGGAGATGAATATTGACAGTGGGATTAGAAATGCATGATGCAATCTTTACTGACTGACAAAGAAGTACTAGACTGTAGGGATTTAAATCTATTGATCTTAGGAGATTGATTAATAGGTGTTCTTGAGATCGAGAGAAGAAAGTCGCTTATTAGTAATATAATGATTATTTTCCGGACCAAGGAAATTTTAACACTTATCTGATATCTCACCTGTTGCATGAATATGATTAATTATTTATTTGCATGTTATCCAGAATAATAGTTCAACCCTAGGATCTGTGTTATCCTTTATATGCTTTAAATATTTATTTTTATGTTCAAAAATCCAAAAATCTATTTTCCAATTGCTCAAACAATTTATCCAAAAACTATATTTTAGTACATGAGTTTATTTCCTACATCATTCTCTATGGGTTCAACATTCGAGTTATAAATTTATTTGGCCACTGTATTGTAATTAATGTGGTTAAAATTTTAGTGATCAAGGCCTGATCTTGGTTTGCTAGTCTGGACAAGAGCAAGATCGGCACTTGGGAGGAATTGCGAGCATAATTCCTTACCAATTATTTTCCTCTTAGTGTCATACTCACGAGGAAGTCTGATATCCCCCACTTCAGCCAGAAGTATGACGAGACCTTGTATGAAGCTTGGAAAAGATACAAGGAGTTGTTGAGAATGTGCCCTAGTCATGGGATTGATCTTGAGATGCAGCTATGCCATTTCTACGAGGGACTGATCCCTCAAATGAAGGAATTGGTGGATGTTTCAGCTGGTGGTATCCAGGCTTAAGGCTTCTGGCAGACATGGCCATGAATAGTCATCAGTGACCCACTGTGAGGTAGAAGGTAATCAAGGTTGTGGTAGCTACTCCGGAATTCGATGTAGTGGCTGAAGTCAAGAAGCTCCGAGAGAAATTTGGGAAAATGGAGGCTGAAAGAACTTTAGCAACAATAGTATCAAACCCGAGCATGACCATTGTCCCTGTGGAGGTGATAAGCACGTTTTTCTACTCTCTTATCGTATTGTTTTTCTTTTCTTTTGTGCATTTTTTCTTGTTTTCTTGAATAAACTGAGCATGAGTGTATATTAGAGGGTATTATGCTTGCCATGGTGAGATTTCGCAGGTTTTAGGCCAAATCCAATGGAGAACCCGTACCGAAAGCAGCAGATGTTCAAAGAAACAGTCACAAATTCTTCCACCGACAGAATCTGAGCTAATGGAGCATGTCATTTGAAATATCTTTGAGTTAGCTTTCCAACGCAACTGGAATCGGATCAATCGGAGTTTGGATGCAAAAGTTATGGCCAAAACCGTGAGACTGTGCAGAAGGGTCGGAAGTGGCGGAAACGTCTCTGTTTCGACCGAAATGAAGCTATCTCGGCCGGGCTGAATTCTCCATCTCGGCCGTGGCAAGGGCCATCTCGGCCGAGACAGACTTGTTTGGCGAGATTTGGCGAGATTTTCACATATTTTGGGCGAGAATTGCTTGGGGAACAAGATATACATCAATATGGAAGCAATAAATCATACATTTTGAAGATATGCATCCAAGGCCTCAACCCTACTACTATATAAACTCTTCAATAGCTCAGAATTATCAGCCCCTTTTTAGTTTTGAAACCCTCTTTTAGTTTTTATCTTCTTTCCCCCTTTACAGTTTTTACACCTTTATTTTCTGTTTTCTTTAGAATTCGTCTTTACTTTTTGTTGAACCTTTACTTTTTAATGCAATCTTTATTTTTCCCTGCAATGTTTATCTTTAATATGTTAGGCTAGAACCCTAAACAGGTTCTAGGGTTTCTCCATCTGTGATGCTTGTTTAGATTTATTTATTCAAACCCTTGTATTGGTTTAAACTCTTTGATTTTATTTCAAATCTATTTTCAATTGAAGGATCGAGAGATGAAAATTGGAATAGGTTTTAGTTATTGATTGAAGGACTGAGAGGTGAAGGTTAGTAACAGGAAGTTAGGGTTTAATACTTTTGATTATCTGTCCAACCAAGAAGATTTCAATTGTAGGATTAATCTGGATTTTTATGAAATTGATTAACTTTGTGTGTTTGAGACCGAGAGGAGATAACCACTAGTTAGTAATTTAGGATTTAATTGCCCGAAAAAGGAATTAATTCCACATTAACAGATTTTCCACCAAAAATATCTTTTCTGGGTTTGAATACTTGTTTCTTGCATGTTGATCAGTTTGGTAGATTTCCCTGGAATCTGTGCTTTTTAATATTTATTTTTATCCCTTTAATTTCCTTGCTTTGAAAAACTCAAAACCCTTTTGAATTGATTTACCCAAACAAGAGTTTTAAAAACTATATCCAGTATATGATTTCCCTTCGTTGTACTATCCCTGTGGGATCGACCAACCCCTGGGTTGTCTTATAAATTTATTTGCCCTTTGCTATAATTTGTATACAGATTTAGCATCGATCAAATTGGCGCCGGGGATAGTCAGACGGCGAGTCATTACTGGAAAGTTGAAGAACTTCTGGATTAGGTTGTACTCTTTCTTTTTATTTTCGAGTTCAGTATTATTTTTATTTGTTTTGGAGTCCGTTGCTGTGTTTTCCATTCGCGTGAGTTTTCTGAGTCATGTCTGTCTCGGCCGAGGTGAGTCCCACCACGGTCGAGACGTATTCTCCCATCCCGGCCGAGTTGAGTTCTAAACCGGTCGAGACGAACACTTTCATCCCGGTCGAGATACGTATTATCACGGCCGGGATAGCCTGATCTTTTCCTCGTTTTCTGTGCAGGTGCATGAACACACGGAGCAAAGGGAAGACACTCGAGCCCGTTACACCAGAGATCGAAGCAGCCTGCAGAAACATCAGAAAGAAAGGAAAAAGACTAAATTTTGAGATGGAAGCAAATCCGGAAGCCCCTCTTCAGAACATGACACCGGAGGAGCAGAGGCAGTTTGTGGATGAGGTACAGCAATTGAGGGCGCAACTTCTTGCAGCCCAAGCTACCCAAGCAGAGCAAGCCGCAAGACTAGCGGAGCTGAATGAAAGACAAGTAGTGCTGCCACAGAGGTCTATTCTAGACCGATTTTTACCACAGCAAGAGAAGGCTGGATTCAGGATTGGCATCAACGCCAACAATTTTGAGCTGCGCATAGGGCTGATACAGATGGTGCAGCAGAACCAGTTTGGGGGGAGAGCCGTAGAGGATCCTTATGCCCACCTCAACCAATTCTTAGAGGTGTGCGACACGATAAAGCAGAATGGAGTCCCCCAAGACGCCATCAGGATGAGACTGTTCTCGTTCTCACTCAGAGACGAGGCACGGTCTTGGTTTGCTGGGCTTGATAAAAGCCAAATTGGGACATGGGAGGAGCTGCGAGCAGCATTCCTCACCAACTACTTCCCACCGAGCTTGTTGCTGAAAAGGAAAGCTGCCATCACTACATTCAAGCAGCTCTATGATGAATCACTGCACGAAGCCTGGAAGAGGTACAAGGAGCTCCTGCGACTCTGCCCTGGACATGGAATTGATCTCGAGATGCAGGTCTGCCACTTCTACGAAGGTCTGAATCCTCACATGAAGGAATTGGTGGATGCATCTGCTGGCGGGATCTTGATGAAGAAAAGCGGAGCAGAGAGCATGAGACTTCTAGCAGACATGGCACTGAACAGCCATCAGTGGCCTACTGAGAGACAGATGCCAGTCAAAGACGTGGAAGCCAAGCCAGAGTTTGATGTGGTTGCTGAAGTGAAAAAGCTCTGGGAAGAAATTGAAAAGCTGGGGACTACAAAGGTTGCCGCCAACACTACTGAGCCAAGCATGGCGATTGTTCCGGTAGAGGCTGACTACATCAACCGGGGAGCTAGCAGTTCATCTGGAGCTTCAAATACGGAGGTAAACTACATCGGGGGTGGTTATCACAATAACTACCGAGGTAATCAGGGGTATCACTACAACCATGGGCGATCACACCCTGGTTTTTCTTATGCTAACCCCACTGCTGCAGAGCACCCTCCCCCTGATTTTGATGTAGGTACTGGAGGCGAAATTGTGGAGAGAAAGAAGTCTGTGCTGGAAGAAACACTTGATAAATTCATAAAGAGCTCAAACAACAGATTCGGCAAGGTGGAGAATGAGGTGAAAGGGATGACCAATCACATGCAACTGATGACAAAGCATCTGCAGATGATAGACACCCAGTTGAGCCAGATTTCCGCCACCTTAGGAAATCAGCACAAACCGGGGCAACTTCCGAGCACCACAGTAACAAACCCGGCAAAGAGAAAAAGTCAGTCAATGCCATCTCGCTTCGATCTGGAAGGAGATATGAAGGTTCGAGCAACCCGGAAGGAGGGTTGAATGAAGCAGAGGAGGAAGATCCCGCGGAAGACCACTCTGTCTCGGCCGAGATGGATTCCATCCCGGTCGAGGCAGAGGGAAGAAGGACGGCCGGGGCAGACTGTGAACCGGCCGTGATAGAGCAAGCCAGCCCAGCCGTAACAAGCCAAGAACGGTCGGGGCAGAAGAAGAGCAGGATGGCCGAGATCGATGCATCCTGGTCGAAACAGAAGGCAAAGAAGAACGAGAAGGAAAGGGAAGGAAGAAAAACTGATCCAGTCGCTCCCATGCCTTTCCCGCAGAGATTCGCGAAAAAGAGGGAAGATTCTAAATTCAATAATTTTGTTGAAAATCTTAAAAAGGTGAACATTAACATACCTCTTGTTGAAGCTCTCAGGGAAATACCGGGATACATGAAGTTCCTAAGGAGGCTGATGAGCGAGAAGAAGCAGTTCGTGGAGAACAAAACTGTGAAGATCCACGAGGAATGCAGCTTACTCCTACAGAAGCAGATCCGGATCAAGAGGTCTGACCCAGGATGCTTCTCGATACCTATCGAGATCGGAGGCAAAGAGTTCCAGAATGTGCTGTGTGACACCGGGGCGAGCATCAACCTGATGCCCTGGTCCATCTACAAGAAGCTGAAAATCGGAGAGATAAGGACGACTACAATTACCCTCCAGATGGCGGACCAATCTGTGTCCAAGCCTAAAGGTATAGTAGAAGATGTTCTTATACGTGTTGGCCATTTAATCTTCCCTGCAGATTTTGTCATTTATGACATGAAGGAAGATGCCAACACTCCAATGATCCTGGGAAGAGAGTTCCTCGACACAGCTGGTGTCCTGATCGACTGCAAGAAGGGAGAGATCACCTTGAGGGGGAATGAAGAGTCGATAACCTTCTACATAGACAAGAACAAGAGAAAAGGTGAATGCAACTGGATCACTACTGCTGAAGAAGAGGAAGAAGACGACGAGACACCGGAGGAAGAAGAAGAAGCCATCCGGTGGGAACGAGGAAATGAGTCAGTGAAATCGGCAATTAAGCTGCCTCCTTCCGAGTACACCACCATCATTCAGAACCGGCATGTCTTCATGATTGATTCAAGGGGTCGACGAGTCTGGACTCGACCGCCTTGGTGAGCTGAGCTGAGTCGAGCCACGACGGTAAATAAGGCACTAAATGGGAGGTAACCCATTGTGTTTTCAATTTTTCCATTTTTGTTTTATTATTTTCGAATTTTTTATTGCTACTGTTACTTCACGTTTATTTTCGTTTGAAAAAAAAAATTCGAAGTCTGTCTCGGCCAAGGCAGAGTCTGCCACGGTCGAGACAGAGAGCTGAGGCGTGGGATACTTCGATCGAGACGGAGATCGACAAGAAGGCTCCATCCCGGCTGAGATGACGTTCACCACGGCCGAGATGGAGTGCCAGCAGCCCAAAATCCACGCCGGTCAAAGTCTGAAGATGAAGGATAAAAAGTTGGTGTCTGAGGCCAACAATTGAGGTACAGTTTCGAACTCTGAATCTGATTTCCAAACTTATTCTCTCTGACTTTCGAATAAGTTTGGGGGGATGAAGATTTAAGGGTTTTGAAACTCTTTTCTATCTTTCATTTGCTTTGTTTAAATTTCTGCATGAATAAAATTTTTGAATAAAACGCGAATTGTGGGAGTTGAGCATGATAACCCTAACAAGAATGCGAGATTAGAATTGATTGACTTAGTTTGCGTTGATTGTGATAGTGGTTGAGTATGCCTATGAATGTGAATACCGCAGGATTACTTGTTTTGATACTTGCGTTGGCATGAGATAGATGATGATTTGATGTTTACTTTGGAAGAAAAATTGTCCTAAGTGTGAGTTTTTGAGCCTGAAATTCGATTGTGAGTGTGTCTGCAATTTTGAGTTTCTCTAGAACTTGCTATGTTTTTCTTTCAAGACTGCTAGTGTGCACAGGTTTAGGAAGTGGTTTTAGGCCATCTTTGTTTAGCCTATTTTCCCAAACACTGTCCTAATTAAATGTTATCCCTAGTCAGCCCTTTTGAGCCTATGATATTTTCTTTCTTTGTCTATGAGTTGGAAATAAATAGGGGAATCAACTCTTGTCTATGAGAGTGGGTTGGGATTTGTTTGAGAAGGATAAGATATTATTAGAAGGGTAAAACCAAAAGAAAAGGTTGGGCTCTAGAAAAAGAAAAAAAATGTGTGGTTGTGTTTGTTAATCCTTATAAGCTCAAATGTATAATCAAAAAAATTTGTTTAGAGCATAAAAGGATATGTGTGAAAAAGAAGAAAAAAAAAAGAGAGACAATATGTGAATAAAAGAGCCATGAGTTGTGTTGGAAATCTAAGGAGTTGGGTAGATGTTCATAGAAAGCGGATTGATTGATTGAGGATTACTTGATTGATTTTAGTCACTTGGCCAAATATTTCTCTACCCTTCACAAAAGCCTACATTACAACCTTGAATAAAGTCCTTTCTGATCTTAGACTTGTGTGCACATATTTGCAGTGGAGATTGAGATTATTTGCAAGCCTATGGTAGAACTTGATTTTCATGACTTGTGTGTGATCTCATAATTATCCTAAACACTTGAGTGAATGAGCGAAACACTTCCCATGTGAGTCTTCCATAGTTTACAGATTTTCTGATTCTTTCAAAAGTGCTGATGTTTAGTGGATTTATGAGTTTGAATGTGATGAATCTTGTGAAGCATTGCACTACTCTTCTGCTTGAACTTTTGATTCTTTCTTTTGTTGATTGAGGACAATCAAGTGTTTAAGTTTGGGGGGTTTGATAAGCTCGTTTTTCTACTCTCTTATCGTATTGTTTTTCTTTTCTTTTGTGCATTTTTTCTTGTTTTCTTGAATAAACTGAGCATGAGTGTATATTAGAGGGTATTATGCTTGCCATGGTGAGATTTCGCAGGTTTTAGGCCAAATCCAATGGAGAACCCGTACCGAAAGCAGCAGATGTTCAAAGAAACAGTCACAAATTCTTCCACCGATGGAATCTGAGCTAATGGATCATGTCATTTGAAATATCTTTGAGTTAGCTTTCCAACGCAACTGGAATCGGATCAATCGGAGTTTGGATGCAAAAGTTATGGCCAAAACCGTGAGACTGCGCAGAAGGGTCGGAAGTGGCGGAAACGTCTCTGTTTCGACCGAAATGAAGCTATCTCGGCCGGGCCGAATTCTCCATCTCGGCCGTGGCAAGGGCCATCTCGGCCGAGACAGACTTGTTTGGCGAGATTTGGCGAGATTTTCACATATTTTGGGCAAGAATTGCTTGGGGAACAAGATATACATCAATATGGAAGCAATAAATCATACCTTTTGAAGATATGCATCCAAGGCCTCAACCCTACTACTATATAAACTCTTCAATAGCTCAGAATTATTAGCCCCTTTTTAGTTTTGAAACCCTCTTTTAGTTTTTATCTTCTTTCCCCCTTTACAGTTTTTACACCTTTTTTTCTAGATGAATACATAATTCCATCTAATTTTCTTCCCTTTTTTTTACTAAGCAGTCAAGCCGCTTACATGCTACAACATTGTTCATATATACTAAGAAAAAACTGCAAAACATACTACATCTTTAGGCACTTCTAGATTCTTGATAAGCATTGTCCTCTAAATTCTAGGTGCAAGAACTCACAAAAGTTTGCCTCTTGATTCAAGTTAGTGTATGGATCATCGGCTCACATCCTCTAAGGTTAATCTCAAACAAAGCTCAAAGCTCAAAGCAGGGTGCAAAGATAAATAATTTGTAATGAAGAACGTCTGCAAGCACAAAGATCTAAAGATGACCTAGATCATCTCTAAGTTCAGTACTTGTTCTAATTTTTCCTTGAACATGCTAACATTTCTAGGTAGGTGACACTTCCCATTCTCTCAAAAATTTAAAGTACCGGCTAAGCTAGAGCATATATGTATCATATCAAGTTTTTACACAAAAAGTAGAACCACAGGACTTTGCGCACCAAACTCGACCACAATCCTAAGATTAAACTTAGAAATTTTTCGGGGCTGAATCCTAATCAATCTAATCACTACTTGCGTAATTTCAAGAGAAAAGAAATATCACAACACACTCGCATCATCAAGCATTAGACAGGACAGTGAACCTAGAACAACATTCCATTCAAATAACACCCTAACACGACCATTCATCAAACACTTAGACAACATAACTTCAACACAACTTAACAAACCAAGCTAAACTACATCTTCATAAACATCACCCAAATACCAAAATAAAAGCAACAAACTAATGAAAGTTTCTTAAAGAAAGTTTTAGAGTTGACCGCAGCTTATCTAGCTGACTTCTTCCCAGTAGGCTTTCCTTTCGCAGCTTTCACATTCTTCACCTCCTTTAGTAGCTCTTCATTCTGGAATTGCATCTCCAACAACATCATTTGCAGACCTTAAAACTCTCCAAGCAGCACAACTTGTTGCTCCTTGATCTTCTGTATTTGACACTGAAGTAACTTCTCACAACCCTTCAAGGTTCATCGGCATGGAACAGGACTCCAACCTTCTTACACAGCTCTGAGATAAGGGAGGGGCAAAAGAGAGGTCCTCGCTTCTTGGATGCTTGGAAACCAATTGCATCGATCATGAACGGAGAAAAATTAATTGGGTCTCCCTTCAGAATGGCTGCCACCATGAGGATTCTGTCTTGACTGATGTTGGTGTTATGAGTTTTCGGTCTGATCATATTCTTCAGAAATTAGAGCCAGAGATTTGCTTCAACATGCCGGAACATGGATAGCACATATTTTTATCCTTGGCTTCATCATTCCACTTGGCTCCCAGCATTCCCACTACATGCAAAGCCTCATCTAGTTGCTCTTTGGTAGGTGATAAATAGATCTCCATGAATTCATCAGGTTCAGGCGGATGGGTTCCATAGATCTCATGTATAACCTCAGGGTTAAACTTCACCTCATTTCCTCTCACCACTGAGACTAACTCATACTCCCTGGTTGTGGACTGCTCACAATTTGCGTAGAACTCCCTCACAAGGGCAATAACAGGAGGTGGTGGTGGAACAACAAAACTCTCATATCCCTGCTACTCAATTTGTCTGATCAGAGTCTCTGGCAATGTCTTTAGATTCTTGAAACCCCTCTCAATCAGAAGTTGTCGATCTTCCATTATCTCATCCTCTTCTTATGAACTGCAGATGAGAACTTGGGTAAATTGTCTATTTCTTCTGCAGTGAGATCTTTTCCTTCCACCACCTTGGTCTTGCCTTTATTTATATGTTCCTTCTTGTTGGACTCCACTCCTTTCTTTGGCTTAGTGCCTTTGTCTGATTCTTTCACAACAACAATCTTTATCCTCCTTCCAGTCTTTGGGTTTATAGGAATTTCTTATTGCTCAATCACTGGGTTTGCATCCTTTCTCTTCCTCTTGTTGGTTTTCTTCTCCGGCTTCTCTATTTCTTTCTCTTCTTCAGCAGACTTGTGTTCTTCTTCATTTGGTTCATCACTTTGATTCTCGGTCTCCTCTTCTGGCTCTTCCTCAAATTCATGCTCTTCTGATGTTGAAGAATCACATTCTTTCTCAGATTCACCCTCTGCTTCCGGTTCTGTTTCTTGCTCATCTCCTTCATCTGAAGCTTGCTCTTCCTATTCACTTTCGTTGTTTGATTCTTCTTCAGGTTCCTCTGCACTCACTTCCTCTTCAAAACCTTCCTCCTCAGATTTCTCTTTGTCTTCGACTTGCTTCTGGCTGGTTTCCTTTGACTGGGTAGTTCCCTTCCCAGATTGAGGCTTCTGCACTGATTTTGTTGGCATCTCCTTAGTTGAACTTGGTTTATCCTTCTTTGAACTAGACGCGAATGATGTAGGTTTCTTGGTACTACCATCCTTCTTCACTTTTCCTCAGCAGCCACTCGCTTTGCTGCATCAACCAATTTCAACAATGGATCTTTCTTCCCCTTTTTACTCTGCCCAGTTTGAGTATCCTTCTTTGCTGAAGACACTACTTCCTCCTGAATCTCAATAGGGTTTTCCTCACTTGTTTGTGGAAGCTTTGCATTCCTCTTTGCCATTGTGGCTACAACAGTACGGTTATACCTTCGTAATGGATTGGTTGTTTTCTTCGTTTTGGGCACAGAACCACCCTTCTTCTTCAGACTTGCTTCTGGCTTATCTTGCTTTCCTTTCTTTGCGCTTGGTTACGAACCTTCAACTTTCATCCCTGGCTTTCTCTTTGTTGGGTTCTTAGTTTTCATAATTGGTATCTATGCAGATCAAACAGACAAAAATAATGAACAACAAATCAACACTAATTCAACCAACAATCTTCGCAATGAGTTTTTTCGGCTAAGAAAGTACTCTCCCCCAAACTTTATGCTCTATCAAGATACACAATAATTTTTTACTCATAGACTCAAGAAAAATTAATTTCCCTCACACAACTCAGAAATTTCGCAGAACTCAGAACAACAAAAGCACCAAACCCTTGCATATGTGTCGCATAACTTGCTCTCTCCCTAGCAATCAACTACCCAACATATATTGCACCCTCGCATGCTTTCCAGACATGATTTCAAAGAACAACTTCAACAAATATTCAAGAATTCACCAAAGAATTGCAGAATCATAAATTTTGTTACCGTTAACTAAGCATGAGTCCATGTTTACTCCAGAAGTTCAACTCAAATGCTAAAGAAAAGTGTAGACGAGAATGAACACTTACGATTTTGTCTACACACTTCACCCCTTTTTACAGAAATTTCTCTCATTCTCTGCAAACTCGTCTGCTCACGAATGCTAAACAGGGTATAAAACTTTTGAATGCAAAAATAACCTCAAAAGGTTGTTTTAATACTGAAAAAGTCAAAGACTTTTCTATTCCTCTTGAAAGGACACAATGCAAAAAATTTGAATTAAATAACCACCATTAACCGCCTGCAAAAGGTAATTTTGGCCCCTCCTACGTCAGCCAGCAATTGTTCAACGGATAGTTGCTTTCCACGTAACCTTCCTGCCAAAAGTACTGTGTCAAATTATAGAGGCAATTTTCCTTTCTCAATCATATTTCCTTGTTAAATTATCCAAACCCGAATTTTAAATAGGAAACATAATTTTAAAACTAACGTAATACAGAAAATTTAATCTAACTACGAAGCATGCTCTTTACAGGCTGTAGCATAAGAAACAAATTAACTAGACTGAAAGTAACAAAAGAAATTGCAGTAAAAATAAATGTTTCTCCCTGAACAAAGATTATCATCATCAATGAAGCTTTCCATTGGTCCAGGACTCCCTGCCTCAAGGTTCTTCCATGAAAATGGAAGCCTTCTCTTTTTCTATGCTTCCACCAAAATAATATTTCACTCTTGCTCCATTGACATTATATGTTACTCATGTGTTGTCATCCCTAAGATCCACAGCTCCATGTGGATATACTTTAACCACTGTGAAAGGTCCTGACCAATGAGATTTTGAGTTTCCCAGGAAGCAACCTAAGTCTAGAATTAAACAGCAGCACCTTCTGACCCTCTTCAAGCTTTATGTCTAAGATCTTACTGTCATGCCACTTTTTAACTCTCTTTTCAAAAGTACAAATAAATAATTAAACTCTAAATTAACTACAGAAATTGAGGTTGAGAAGGGATATTGAATGGCCTAGACTAGAGGGGTATTTATAGTGTTTGTTTGGGCTTACATGGGATAAATTCTATATGGAATAGGATTAGATTTTATGTATATCTAAATCCTTATATCCTATTTTGAATATATCTTCTTCTAGGCTTCCAAGTTGATATATCACTTCAATTTTGATCAAATATCGACCAAAATGCGTGCAAATCTTCCGGTAACTCACCAAAAACATGCTCGTCGATTGACACAAATCTGTGTCTATTGACACAACTCACGTCGGTGGACACAAATCGGTGTCGATCGACACAGCTTCCATGTCTGTCGACACAAATCTATGTCTGTCAACACAGAATCTGACAAAATTACAATTTTGCCCTTTTATGCACTTCTCACTTGTTTTTACCTGAAAATGCCAAAACTTAGAACTACAAACATAATACCACTCTAAATAGTCTCATGAAATTAAAATAAAGAAAATAAACTAAAATATAATGAAAACCAAAGACAAATCAAACAGGAAATGAGTGAAAATATGAACTCATCAATCCCCCAAACTTGAATATTTGATTGTCCTCAATCAGAAGAAAAGAATAAATCTCAAGTTCATGTAGTCAAAGTGCGTAATGACTCACAAGATTCATCGAAATCCAAGTATGAAATCTCCACAAGCACAAACAATTCAAAGCAAGTTAAAAAATCAGTAAACTTTGGAAGAACCTCACAAGAAAATTGTTTCGCTAATCACTTAAGTGTTTAAGGGTTTAATATATGTACACTCATCATGTATGATTTACATCTACCATAAGTTTGCACATATTCTACTTTCTCCACTGCTTAAATGTGCAAACAAGTCATAGAATCAAATAGGACTTTTTTTTTGTTGTAATGTAGGCATTTGTGAAGGGTAGGGAAATTTTGGCCATGTGACTAAATTAAATAGAGTTTTGCACCTCAACCAGTCCAAACCACTATCTAACTTCATTCACCCTTCTCCTAAGATATTGCAATTCAAACCATAACAACTCTTTCCAATCCTTTTATGCTCTTAAAATATAATTTTTTCTTTGTAGAGCTTATGAGGTTATATATGCATATATTTTTTTTCTTAAAGCTCCAATTTTCTTTTGTATACCAACTCTAATAATGTTTTATCACTCACAATTTTCCATCCTTATGCTTCCCCTTAATCTCATAGACAAGATAAAAACCACATTAACCTCATGAAAATCTCATAGACAAGACAAAAAAAAGAAGTAAGGCTCAAAAGGGTTGACTAGGGATAAGATTTTTGTAAGGGACAGTGTTTAAGATAAATTGGCTAACAAAGATGACCTAAAATTATTTTCTAGACTCGTGCACACTATGCCATCTCGAAAAAGAAACAATGCAAGTTCTAGAGATAACACACATGCAAAACTCACATCAAATGAAATAAAAGCTCAAAATCCTCACTTAGGTGCAATTTTGTTCTTCCATCATAAACATCAAATAAAAAACTCAATTCATCATGCAAGTGTAAGTTTTAAAATCAAACTCTTCATGCGGTATTCTAAATTCATAGGCTACTTCAATCACAATCACAATTGACTCAAACTATCTAATGATCAATCATCAATCGCATATCGCATTCAAAAAGAGACAATGTTCAAAAAGCCAACTCAAACGGTTTGCAAAATTTTATATATGCATAAATTTAAACTAAAAACTATGATGCAGAAATTTAAATACGAAATGCATAAATAAATAAAAAGGAATAAAAGTTTCAAATTCTTGTCCACATCCCCCAAACCTTATTTTACTCAAAGAGTTGAAAATGTTTGAAAAGCAGACACAAATTTGAAACATGTACCTGGTAGCCATCCTCATACGTTGACTTTTTATCTCCTTTTATCTCTCCAGCTCGCACAAAACAAATTGTAGTAGTTTCATCTTCAGCATCGATCGAGAGATTTCATGTCGATCAACGAGATTTCATGTCGATCGACGTGGATCCTTTGCGTCAAGCTCCAGACTCACTCAAAATTTCTTTTGTCGGCTCTCTTGCATGGACCGATGCAAGCCTGCATCGGTCGATGTGGATCTCAGTTTTTGACCTCCTCAGCCTGGATTGATTTGGACACCGTCATCTCCTTGTGTCTACTGACACACATGTGTGTCGATCGAGACAGAGTCTCAAACTTCTCTCTCTTTTTTCCAGCTACAAAACAAAGTTAGACAAAAATGAACGAAAGGGAAATAATAAAAAGAAATATGGAAATTGGGTCACCTCCCAACAAGTGTTCGTTTTACGTCATGGTTCGTCGTTACCTCATGAGAACATCAAGGAGGATATTGGATCCACACTCAGCGACCAACCATGTCGATGGTGTTGATAAATCCATTCCGCACTATTGTGGTAAACTCGAATCTGGAAGGCTTAGTTGACAAATTCACCTCTTCATTTCCGCATTCCCACTCTATTGCTTCGACTTCATCTTCCTCATCTATGTCCTCCTACTCTTCCTCCACATCAATTCGATTACACTCTTTTTGCTTTCGGCTCTTTTCAATCACGAAGGTGATCTTCTCGTTGTTTGCTCGAAGTGTAATTTCCCCATTTTCACAGTCGATAAAGGCTCCACTTGTATCGAGGAACTTGCGCCCAACGATAATAGACATGTTCTCGTCTTCCTTCATGTCATAGATGATGAAATCCATAGGGAGATTAAGTGACCAACCCGAATGAGCACATCTTTGATAATACCTTTTGGGTGAGACACTATTCGATCCACCATCTCAAGTGTGATGGTGGTGGGTCTCATCTCTCCTATGTTGAGCTTCTTGAAAATTGAGTATGGAATCAGATTAATTCTAGCATCGGTGTCACATAAAACTTTCTTGAACTCCATGCCTCCAATATCCACAGGTATGGAGAAGCATCTGGGGTCGCTCCTCTTGATAGGCATGTTCTTCTAAAGTAACAAGCTGCATTCTTCATGGATTGGAGCAGTCTCATTCTCGATGAACTGTTTCTTCTCGCTCATCAGCTTTCTAAGGTACTTCATATAACCTGGGATCTCGCGCAAGGCTTCAATTAATGGTAAATTAATATTTATATTTTTCAGAGTATCGATGAAACTTGCGTATTTCTCATCCTCTTTCTTCTTCAAAAATCACTGAGGAAAGAGCATGTGTGGGGTCAAATTAGCTTTCGAAGGAGACTTCTCGCCACATGGAGCTCTCTATGTCGATCGACATGGCTGGGTGTTGATCGATGTTACAACTGGGGGCTCGTATCGATCAACGCAAGGTGCATTGGTCGACGTGCCTACCTCGCTTGACTTCTTCATGTCGCCCACTTGTGTGTCGACCGACGTGTGCTCTACATCAAACGATATAGAAACTCCAAAATTGAGATTTTCCTCTTTTTCTTCAGTTTCTTCATTCTTTAGAATCTTCAAACCTTCTTAGCTTGTCCCAGATCTCAAGTTGATGGCGTTCACCTGCTTGTTCTTAGGATTGACCTCCAATTTTTCTTGGCAACTATCCAGTCTTGTATTGTGTATTCAATGAGGTGGAAATCTACCCCAACTGGGTGTCGAACATTTGCATATGCTTCGACAGATTTTGGACTTGTCCACTAATGTACTTTACCTCTTGCTCAACTCTTCTGAACTTTGCATTGGAATTCTGCATGAGCTTTGCAAGTATATATCCGATGTTCGGCTTCTTTTGTTCTAAAATTGCCCCTAGCTGAGCTGCAAAGCCAGGTGGAGGCATCTCGGCACCATTTGGGTTGGCATACGAGAATCTGGGATGGATGCGCTAAGCGTTGGAGTTGAAGCAATGGTTAAACTAGCCTCCAATCTCGCGAAATCCTCGCGGAGTTTCTTTACTTCTTGTAGCAGATCCAATCCCCCACTAACTTCCGTAGATTTAACTAGCAACTGTTTTTGTGTAGAGTTGCTCACTTGCTATATTTCCCAATCTGAGCCGACAAAGATTGGAGAAGCACTGCAAACGTCAGACTGGATCAACACTATGCAGGAAGAGTTGTTAGAGTACACCCGCAAAAATGTCTAGTACTGATTGATAGACCTACACATCGTCCAGTGATAGGTACTAAGTGGGTTTTCAAGAACAAGCGGGATGAAGCCAACAATATAGTTAGAAACAAGGCAAGACTTGCTGCTAAATGATATGCGCAATGTGAAAATGTTAATTATGATGAGTCCTTCGCACCAGTAGCCAGGCTGGAAGCAATCAGAATCTTCTTAGCCTATGCAGCATATCACAACTTCATTGTCTTTTAGATGGACGTGAAGAACGCTTTTCTCAACGGAGAACTCAAGGAGGAAGTATACGTTGAACAAACTCCTGGCTTCGAACAAGGTACAAAGGTCTACAAACTGAGGAAAGCCCTTTATGGGTTAAAGCAAGCTCCACGAGCTTGGTAGGAGACCATATCTCAGTTCTTGCTGAAGAATGTCTTTAGGAAATGGAAGATCGACATGATATACTCCTTGTACAGATTTATGTTGATGACACCATCTTCGGATCCAGGAACTCATCTCTCTGCGAGAAGTTCACCCAACTAATGTAAAACAACTTCCAGATGAGCATGATGGGAAATATGACATACTTCATAGAATTTCAAGTTCATCAGTCTTCAGAGGGGTTATCCATACATCAAAAGAAGTATACAAAGGATCTTATCAACAAGTTTTGTCCACATAAGACAAAGATGCTCAGAATTGCGATTAGCAAAAGCTTAAAGATCACTCCAGATAAAGAAGGAGAACCAGTTGATCCTACCAGTTTCAGAGGCATCATACGATCCTTGCTCTATTTTACAGCCAGCAGACCAGATATCTCCTACGTTGTTGGACTATGCACTAGATTTCAAGCAAATCCGAAGAAATCGCACATGGAGGCTGCTAATAGGATCGTCAAATACCTGAAGTGTACTCAGTCATTGGGAATCTAGTATCTTAGACATGAGGAGCTCAACCTAGTTAGATACTCAGACTCAGACTTTGGAGGATGCCTAATTGATTGAAAAGGCACCAGTGGTGCTAGTCAGTTACTAGGACATAAACTGATGAAGTAGTTTAGCAAAAAGCAACACTGTGTTGCAAATTCAACCACTGAAGCAGAATATGTAGTTGCCGCCAATTGTTGTGCTCAAATACTATAGATCAAACAGCAATTAAAGGATTATGATATCAGTTCTAGTTGTGTGCTAATCTATTGTGATAAAAATAGTGACATGTGCATTACTAAGAATCTGGTTCATCATTCTAGAGCAAAGCATATCGACATCACACATCACTTCATTCGGGATCACATGGAAAAGAAGGATATTTCGGTAGAATATATCTGAATTGAAGATCAACTCGCAGATATCTTCACAAAGACCCTTCCCAAAGAAAGATTCAGAGATCTATGCATCAAACTCGGTCTTCTAGAGTTTGACAAAATAGAATATGAAGAGAAATGAGTCCAAGCTCTCATTCTTGGTTTTCTAAAGAAGCTGAATAAAACTGAGTCCAAGCTCTCGGTTCTGAGAAAAATGAAACTGAGTCCGAGGTCTCAGTTTTGATATTCTAGAGGAGGACTAAAACTGGGCACACTCACAAGTTAATGTAAGCTTTTCAGCTTTTGCCACATTGGCAATCATAGAGAGGAGATCAGTTTGCCGAGTCAAAAAAGCTAAAATGGGCGGGAGATTCGTAGCTTCATGACCATAGTCAACACACAACATTCAATGCGATATTATCGTACCACAGAAAATGAAGGAATAAGAAGCAGACACATCAAAAAAATCCAGAACCAAGCATCACTGATGTAAAAGGGAGATTAAATCTCCAAAATATTCAGGACCTTTCAACTTTGAGATGACCGAACGTCAAAGAAGAAGAAATCACTTCCTATATAATGAGGTCTCTGGAAACCGTCGAAGGTATCCCATATACACTTACCAACTCAATATTTCTTCTCGTCTGATATCCTCTTAAGTTCCTCCCCCTTTCTAAATTACTCCAACTCCTAAATGACATCTTCTATCATTCAACCGGAGATCAACCAAGATGCCCACGAGCAAATAGACCTTGTTGTCGCTTAGTTCAAAGGGAAAATTATCATTCTCACAAAAACTCTATCTGAGATGATTTTTCTATTGCTCGGCTCTCTCTTTTAGCGAGAATTTTTACCTCAAAATCGAAAGAAAGAAGGATGTACATACCGTCAGACCATGGCTTCTTTATCATAATCAAATGATGGATAATCAATTAGGTCTGAGGAAGACTTTTCCTTCATCATAAGGGTTGAAGGACTTCTCTGTGGAAGGACCTTATAAAAATTCCACCGTCAACTCGGGTGGATTCTCGAGGTCCACCCATTACTGTCTCAGACCTTGTATCATCTTTAAGCTTGAAGCAAAAGAAACCGATGGAGAAGTTTAAGAGAAGTCAAAGAGAGGCTACCAGAAGCAAGTTGGTCTCAATTGCCAGCTTAATGCTTGCTCGGGTCAAACCTCACTCTTCCAGCTAGGGGCTAGTTTCAGTATTTTGGAGCAGAGGTTGCTAAAATGACAACTTATGCTACCTTCTTGCTAGCCAGCCTAGAGGAATGATGTTGACACTATACTGCAAGTGGCAAGACTTGTTTATAGTGACAACAGCAGCTGCAGATATAGACTGATCAGTCCAGCTGGAGCACCGCCATAAACTAGTGGTAAGACTAGTGGAGGCGAGGATGAGGCAAGATGACAGGTGAATGGGTTCTCCCTGAATCCCATCACCAGCTTCGTACAAGGAAGTTGAAGCGAAGGAGTCAGCAATGGACAAGAAGAAGACCATATCAGTCCCAGAAGCAGAAGACGGAGCTTAATGGTTTTCATTGTACTTGTTATTTGCTTCTTTCCAAAAGTTGTAAACAAATCAATGGAAAATAATAAATCTCTGCTTAGTTTGAAGACAATAGCTCTTTGTCTCAAAATGATTGCCTCATTTCAAAGCCGATGCTACACATACATGTGTAATTAGTTTTTCGCCCTTGAACTTAATCAAGAAATATCTCTCCAATTTAGGGGGAAGATTTGTAGGGCCGGCTAGTTAAACAAAGTGTTCAGTTCTTGAGTATTAGATTTTGATAGAATATTTGTTGAAAACTCAGAACTGACACTTTACCAGCTTAATTGCGATGGTTTTTGACAACATCAAAAGGGGGAAATTGTTAGGAAATATTCCTACATAATTGTTGTTTTGATGTGTCAAAAGTTTGTATAGAAACCACAAATTTTGGAGTGTCTCTAGATTAGTTAAGTTCACAAACTTATAAAGTCCTGTAGGATATATCGAGTTGTAACAGAACTGACAAAGTTGATCAAGACAAACTGGGTGGAAATACAAAGCCCCAGTTTGTATCGTGCGGAGTAAGGAGAGGTTAGCTACCAGTTTGGAGTTGATGAATCAGAGAAACTGACAGACGACACCAGTCTGGATCACCTCCAGTTTACAAAGTCAGTTCCTACTCGCACGAAGAGACAATGAGAACAAGTCAGAGGAATCACCGAAGACCAGACTATAAGTTTGGAGATTCATTAATGACTGATGAAGCACTAACCAGTTCAGATTCCTAGGACTGGTAGAGCCGTTCTGACACAAAAGCAGAGTGTTGACATCCTGTGTCAGAAAAGGATGTAGTAGGTGCAGAACCTCGGGAAAAGCGCTCTAATCCCATTAGAAAAGAGATGAATTAGATTTGACATCGCTCTAATGTCTCTAAACGGATACAATTCAAATTGCTCATACTTCGTCTATAAATACACGAAGTACTCAAAGTAATCAAATATAGAAATGAAGAAAAAGTATTGAAACTCTGCTCAAGTGAAAACTTGACCGTTTCTATCATCCAGGCTATCTCTAAGCTTTCTGTTTGTTGTTTTATGAACACGAGACTCGTAGCTTCTTAGCTCGAGTTATTTGGTGTTCTTTCTTTCCTAAAAAGAACACAATAGTCACTGCAAATCTCCACCACTGATTCTTATGGGTGTCTAGCCAAACAGTTCAACAGTTCGGGAGGAACTATAAAGTTCTAAACTCCAGAGTAGGAGGCTGCGTGGTGTGCCCACGCTCCAAATCTGGGAAGCCGAAGGGACCAGAGGCCTGGACGAGTGAGCTAGTGGACTGGTAGACACTGTCATCTACCAGCTAGCGATAGATCCTGAAACCCGTCTGTAACTGAAGCTTCGTGAATTTCCAGACCAATATTTGAATAGAGGACGTAGGACTTTAGGCTTCAAACCTCTATAAATCCCTTGTCATTTACTACTTTCTTACATTTTTGTAAGGTTTTTTAAACTCGACACATTCTAGTGTTGAAGTATATTTGAACTGGATAATAATCTCACTGCTCGCTGACAAAGTGTTTTCAAAAATACAAACTAGTCAAAAACCACCAGTTTAAGTTTTGATTTTAAAACTTCTGCTGCACATTATATATACTATGATCTTAGGACCAACAAGAAATTTTATAGAGTAAAATAAGTATTTAATATTCCCTCTGTCACGTTAAATTAGTCTCATTTTTATTTTTGTTTGTTTTATTAGATTAATCTCATTTCTCAAAATATAAATTAATCATCATTTATCAATAAATTATTAATTTTTCTCTTCTTTATGTTTTTTTTATTCTAGATGAAATTGCAGGGATGGAAGCGAGGTGGACAAGACTAGTCCAAGTGAATTAAGTGTAGAGGAATGGACGTATACGGGATTTGATTATGCGTGGTGTAGCGCAGTCCCATATTGAAATTTAAGTTTGTTTGTTGTTGTTTTCACCAATCGTTAAATCGGATAGTTTTTAGAAGAGAAAAAAAAATTCTCATTTTAAAACTAAATACTTTCTCCGTCATGAAATAATTATCTTGTTTGAAAATGATATAGATATCAATGCAAGTAAAAATAAAGGAAAGTAGTATTTTATTAGTGAGTGTGTATTAAATTTCTATTTTAGGTATGAGGACAATTATTTTGGACAGATAAAAAAGAAAAACAAGACAATTGTTTCGGAACGGAGGGAGTATAAAATACTAACATGCAGAGTAATTTGATTGGTAAGTAGTATAAACTATTAGTCAAATTGATAAATACAGTTTGAAATTAAAAAAAAAAAAATCTATTAAATAACTATTCCAAACCACATTAAAATAATTTGAGTTGGTCTCCTGAGAGACGGTCTCACTATTTTTTTATTGTGAGACGGATCTTAATACATCATTTCAATAAGTTAAATACATCATTTCATTTTTAAGTATTACATTATTTGCAACAAAGAAATACATAATTTGCAATAAAGAAATACATCATTTCATTAAACTCATATCACAATAAAAATGGTGAAACATCATTTACAATAAAGAAATACATCATTTCATTAAATTCGTCTCACAATAAAAATGATGAGACCGTCTCATCTGAGACTTTGCCAAATAATTTTATTCGGCGGTTTAAGTGATTTAAAAATTTATTTGGCTTTTAATACAAACAATAAAATTAATATATCATATTAATTGTTTTAAATACTAATTCAATGAATAATGAAAATAATATATACTCCCTCCGTCCCAGGACAGTCGCAACGTTTTCCTTTTTGGTCCGTCCCAGAACACTTGCAACGTTTCCTATTTTGGAAAGTTTTTATTAATTAATTATCTACTAAACCTACTCTACTCCTACCCCACTATCTCTCATACTTTACTATCTCTCATAATCATTAACCTACTAATCTAACCCCACTAACTTCTCTAATTCCTTTTTCTTAACCTCCGTGCCGGGTCAAACGTCTCAAGAGACCCGGGACGGAGGGAGTATATCATATTAGGGTTTAGTGATCAGGTGAGAATAGGAATTACTATGAGAAATAAGAATAGATCTCGCGCGTCCACTTCATCAAATCGACGAACAGGATTCATTCTCAGCAAATTGAAAAACGCGGCATTTTTGCACCAATATCCTGCAATTTTAGCATTTAAACTTTTAAGCCCGATTTACTTCATTTTTAGCCTAATTTACTTCATTTTTAGCCCGGTTTACTTCATTTTTACATAAATACGAATTTAAAAAAATTAAACATCTTCTTCTTCAAAGCAGCAACACGAGCGTAGTCTCTATAAAACTCAATATCAACATCAACAGTTCTAAAAACTCTGCCCTTAAAATGCTTCATCTCATCAACACACTTTGGAATAAATGAACCTGTAAGATACAAAAATGCGCAAAGTTAACACTAAAGATGCACAATATAATAGTAAAAATGAACGTCGATTTAAATACACACTTTGGAATAAATGAACCTGTAAGATACAAAAATGCACAAAGTTAACACTAAAGATGCACAATATAATAGTAAAAATGAACGTCGATC